>CM034155.1:646302067-646315873 GCA_019776745.2 Taxus chinensis
TTCTAGATTTGTTAGTTAGAGATCACAAGCACTGAGAGGGGTGCTGTGAATTAGTGAGAATTAAAATTAATTTTTGAGTTATACCAGTTCACAATTTCTTAATTTTTGTAGTTACTATATCATGTGCATTTTTTCAAACATATACCAGATAGCAAAAAGATAAACACATAATTTTATGGTGGGAAATCATTTCAGGAGAGAACCCCACTTGAAACTATGATTTTACTAGGAACACCGATTCCAAAGTCTTACAATGGTTTCGGTTGAGCACCCACTCAACCTATGCAGTACCCACTACACAACTTCAAGCACTGAACACCCACTCAATGAATTTTAGCAAGCATCAACTTGTAAGGAGCACCAACCCATAATTTAATCAGCTACAAGTGATATTTTGCGGACACCAACCCACAAGGAGGCTCCTACCCCCTTAATATGGTAAGATACAACTTAGAATTATTACATATACAAATTTTGATCATCTCATTTCAAGATTGCTTACACAATGGATTATGATCACTTTGCTGTATATTTTTGTGTCTTCTCTTTCACTCATTTTCTCATCTAATTTAAACTCTTCTTGCTTAATCAATCTTCCACATTGATGTTCTTAGCATTTGATATATTTGTTTCACTTCATCTGTCTAATCTACTCCTTCCTTTCTCTCTATTATTTTTGTAGCTCCTGGAGCTTGAATGCTTCATCTTCTCACTTGATAAACTACACATATTGGGATCGAATTTTCTCTATATTGTTAATTGGCCCATTTCAATGCTTCATTTGGTTTTTCATGAAATCTTCCTGATTTTTCACAAGGAAATATGGTCCATTAAATGGATACAACTAATGCCACATTTTTCTCTTGCTATATTAAGCTTGATTTCACCTTTTTCTATGCACTCACGAGAAAAAATTTATTAGTCAATACCTTAAAATAGATTTCTCATCTTTCTAGGATTTCCAATGTGATCAAGATGAGTGAGCCATTTTCTTTTTTGATATTTAATTTTTCCTTGAAATCAGGAATCACATAGTGAAATGCAGCTATATTTCCACAAAGTTAATGAGCATTAAATTTTCACAGCTAGAAATGTTGATTTCTTCGTTCTTCGTGGAGCTCAAGTCATATGATCAGCCGTAATTACCAAAAAATTGAATCACCATTAATTTTGGAGAAAACAATCTCACTTGTCCATATTCAAATCAATTTTATTGTCCTCGAGCCTTGGTTATTTCATACTTGTTCAATCCGCGTCTTTCCTTATCTTTTATCCTTTTTATCGTGGAACATTTATTTTATCTACGACTTTTCTGCTTTCCTCGCAACTTTTTAGTCATCCGCGGATTTTCTTTGCTTCATGGCTCTTTCAATGTTTCATGGATTTTCTTCTTATCCATTGTCTTCCGAAGGATTTGTTCCATGTTCGTGACTCTATCCCTTTACCTGCGGCTTTTATCATTCTCCATGGCTATCTTCCATCCTCAGCAACTTTACTGTTTCTTCGCGACTTTTCCCCTTATGCACGGCTTCCTCAAGAATTCCTTAAACCCATAGTTTTTCCTTTAGACTATTCATACTTCCACAGCTCTTCCTTCACATCCGAGGCCTTACGATTCTCATTCACTGCTCATCCTTTAGCTTCTTTTTTCTTTTGTAACTTCATCCCTTTACTCGTAGCCTTCACTAAGCTTCTGCAGCTTCTTCTAGAGTTCGGAAACTTCCTATAGAATTCGGCGGCTACTTCAAGACTTCAGAGGCTATCTCCTTATGTTTGCGGCTTGCAAAAAAATTGATCAAGTCCCTTATAACTTATCCTTGACCATCCTGAATCCTCTGTGAGATGAAACTACTAGTTAACATTCATCTTTTTCACTTGCTCACTTTACCAATTAACTCTTTTGCCATCAATGCAACTTGACATAATTGACAACACATATGACAATGACAAAGGTCTAATAGATTACACAGAAACCAACTAAGTCTTCTCTCTTTCTTCTTTGCTTAGGGTTTCATACTTTAAATCTTATCTTGTTTGAGTCATTTTATTATTTCAACATTTTTACATCATCCGGTTCAATAGTGAATCTGCAATATATAGATTTAATTCAAGTTAAATTAAATAATTTCATGAACCCTACTTTTGATCATACACTTGGATCTTTATTTTTTATTTCATGGATCCTAAAATTCCTCAAATATCCTTGCATGACTCACTTCCACATTGCAAATTTTTCCTCCAAAAAACCTTAGACACTATATATCTTCCTCACGATATGCTACCTACTCAATTTAGTGCCATTTTTTATCGTTTATCTGATGACTCTATCACTCCTAATCCTCGATCGAATAAACCCATCTTCAATTCAATTCAAGCTTTACATTTTTTATTTCAAGATTAAATTCAAGCTATGGAAAATATGATTAAATCTATTAAATTCGAAATCCAACATCTCAAGGATGCTTCTCAGGAACATGCTAGTTCTCTTTCTACATCTCATTCTACATCTATGTCTTATACATGTTCTCATGTAAGTGAACCTCAAGTCTTAACACTACCAACACCTCTCAAGTTTTATCTCAATGCAAGGCAAGACAATAATTTTCCTCATCTCCTCACTCACCAATTTATCAAATTTTCATCTACTCATTACTATCCTCCTTATTGACTTATAAAATGCCAAGGGCACCCATATTGAAATTAGCATTTAATTAATGGACATAATGACAATGATTTTTATGCTCTAAAATGAATAATTGACCACTTTAAGCTTCATTGTTTCATTTCATTTTCTTCACAAAATGTTGTTGCATGCTCATCTCTAATTGCTAAATATCACTGGGCTCCCATTAAATCTGATTCATCCATGACTAATGAGCATCAATCTATAATAACTAATGTTCCTTATTTGGTTAGTCAAGAGTTTCCCATCCAACCGATTCCAACTAAGAAACCTCCTCTTAAAACATTCCCTCCTTCTCTCAAGTCTTCTACCACGTCACCAACTCCAACTAAGCAACCTCCTCTAAAAATTAGTCAATCTCCTCCTCCTCTCAATTCCTCTACAACATTACTTATTACAAATAAGATACCACCATTCGAGATCCTTCCCCTCCCTACTTCACTTCCACGTCCAATTATCTTTGTCAAACAAGCTAATATTTACATTGATGGCTAGGACACATCTAAAACTCTGTCACCATGCCATGATCCTTATCATATAGGTCAAATAGCTCTCCATCATTCACACACTTTGGGGGCATTACACATCTCCCCCCTTCTAACATCATCAGTTGTCTCTATTACATCTTATCGCGCTTTGTGCCTCACAGTTAGTAATTTTCAGTACTTTTACACATATTGATACACACAATGTATTGTCATTACCCTATGACACACTCTACTTCCACGGTTCATACTTCAATCTTGAGAGTCTAAATTTAAAATGAACCTCACATCACTTACACTTTGTATGCTCAATGCTTCATGATATATCTTTCTAGTGCACATTATTAAACCATTTCCCAATGACACACTCTTGTTATATGGTTCATTCTTGATATTTTTGGGTTTTTTATAAATGAACGTCATCTCATACTCATCTACATCTACTGGGGGGAATTTTACTCCTATCATATTCAAATTTCATACCATTCCATCTCACTCACACACTGCATATTTCATATCATGGTTGCACTTTCTTTTTCTTGCTCTTACCTACATATTGAACATTTCTTACTATATTAGTCAAATACTCAATATGTCATTATATATTTATCATATCTGCATGCATGTTCACTTGTCTCTAATTGTGAACGTAAATCTCTTACAGGTTCTTACATACTACATTGATGCTCGACATTGTACCCTTTGTCAGTCCCACCAAGACTCCTTGGGGCATCTAGCTTTCCTACTCTCACACATTAAAGGTGTTATTGTTTCATTATGTACTACTTCATATTATTAATAGTGCATTACTTTCCATTGGTAAATATATAATTTTCCATACTTTTTATCTTTCTAACATGTTAAAATATGTTTCACGTGCAACATTTGACTTGCAAGACTATGGCACCATGATTGTCTGTTACATTTTTCCTTGCTATTTTTTTCTATTGTAGGTTATTTTTTACTTGTTTAGGGAAACTTAAGACTTGATTGTGTTATGATATTGTGATCGATGTCCCATGTTTTAAACCCACTTTTTGCGTTCCACTTTGTTTTCACACTTTCTTGTTACATTTTCTTCTATTGCATGCTTACTACTTTTCTACTAACACATATTTCTAGCATTAGTAGCAGCGTCTGATAGAAGATAACGGCGCCCATCAGTACGGTGTCGCCAATAATGTGGAGTACGGTAACAGTCAAAGTACAATAGGAATGTTGTAAAAAGTAAATATTTGTCGTAAGTGGTCCGGTAATGTTAAAATGTCAAAGTTTGGGTAATTAGAGAAGTAGGGTCTACATGATTAGGAATTAGAATATTATATTGGTAATAAGGACAAGGAGTGAGGTCATAAATATTTTGTGTATTTTATTTGTAAAAAGTCTAAAAATGTGGAACCCATGTAAAATGATAAGGTTTATCTTATCTTAAGAGATAAGCTTACATGTACAGATAAGAGTTAAGGTATGGAATATGATTCGTCAGAGTGGATTTCTTATCCTATCTTAGAGATAGGATGGATAAGCCTGGAAGTTCTATAAATAGAGAGGCCACCCCCCTCATTTAGCATAGAAAGAAGTAGTGAGAAATATTGTAGGAAGTGTGCAAAGGAAGCCATCAGTTAAAGGTGTGTTGAAGAAGCCATCAAGAGGCGTAATTGTAAAGTTTCTCCCATAGTCTTGTTGAAGTACCTCATGGGTGAGATTGTAACAATTTCATGTTAATATTATAATTTACTTTGATATTTCAGATTTGTCATCATTCCGTCTTATCATAGTCAATGGTATTCTTGTGTTCGGTTGTTGTTTTGTTTCCAGATTACATCCACCAAACTAAAGGCTGTGCATTAGTAAATAATCATAGCACGAGGAGTTCCCGGTGAAGAATTATCATAGTGCCGGATTGGTGATGACATTTTGGTTCCGTTGCCGGGACCATTCCTCGTTGGTGGATTTTCTGGAGAGATATTCCCACTTAGGCAAAAATCAATTAGAGGGTAACCTTGTTTTTACTGTGCATAGTAGTTACCATGGTAAAGTCATTTTTACCGTGAATAGTAGTTACCATGATAAAGTCATTTTTGCTGTGAATAGTATTTATCACAGTAAAGTCACTTTTTACCGTGAATAGTATTTACCGCAGTAACTTCACTTTTTACCATGAATAGTGTTTACCACAGTAAAATCAGTTTTTACTGCAGTAAGTCAAGTTTTACCATAGTTTACCGTGGTCATTTCTATAGTAATTCCAATTATTTGTGCACATAAGTCTTGTTGATTGTACTTGTGGGTTGGTATTTCACGGTGGTTACTTTTGAAAATGGGAAAGATTCCTGTTTTTTCAGCTCAATCTAATGAAGATGCTTCTTCTTTCATTCAAGAGTTTAAGCGATCTTGTATTTGTAATGGCCTTATAAGAAGGGAACAATGGACTGAATTTTTTCCTACCTTTTTGGATGGTTCAGCACTTAGGTGGTTTGAAACACTAGGTGATAATGTGAAAAATTCATGGGATTTATTAACTGAAAGTTTTCTTGAAGAATTTGGTGAACAACAGAGATATGCAGATCTCATGATTGATATCACAAAGCTAACCCAAGGAGAGAAGGAGAAGATAAGGGATTATCATGCTCGTGTTCTAGAGCTAAGGAGGAAGCTCGATGCCCAGATCCGGAAGGAAGGATTAGCGGATGGGTTGATGAATGGCGTGGATAATCTCCTATGTAAGCACTTCATTCTTGGGATGAAGCCAGAGATCAGACAACGAGTGAAGTATGACCGCCCAGCTACCATTGAACAAGCAAAGGAGATTGCAAGAAGGCAAGAAGAAAGCATGGAAGAGGAGCCCAAAGAAATTGTTGTTAAAGTAGAGCCTACACCAGCACCTTTGGTCCAGAATCCACAACCACTCCCGGTGAGCACAAATATTTCTCCTAGTACATCTACTGAGTATGAAGATCTGCTTAGGAAGATGGGCCAGTTAACTATTAATCTTCTTCAAGGAAAGGAATTTAGTTCTCAGGGAGGAGATAGAGGTCCAAAAAGAAATATTTCTGAAGTTGTTTGTTATGGTTGTTATAAAAAGGGTCATTATAAGTATAATTGTCCAGATAGAGCTTCTACATCTGGTACAAGAGATAATGATAAAGGAAAAGCACCTGTGAATTCTCTTGATGTAGTAGATAAGAGTAGAAATAATGAAGTAGATGTGTTTGTAACAAAAAGAAAGAAAGAAAAAGATAATCAAGATGGAACTGATCCTAAGAAGATGAAAGGAGAAACTAGTAAGAAACATAGGAGAAGAAAGTTGGGTGTGCAGGATTTTCTGATTTCACAGGGGCAAGGACCATACTCCATCTTGGAAGATCTGTCCAAAAGGCCTGCAAATATTACATATGGTCAACTCTTGGCTATGTCTTCTGAGAAGAGGCGGGAGTTGCGAGGTGGACTCAATGCTCGAAGAAGGAAGGAGGTTGAGGTCCCTGTTTTGGAGGCAGAGGCAGATCCCTATGCTCCACAAGCTGAGGTATTATGTAATGGTATTTCAATTCATGATGTCTTAGTTGATGGAGGTGCTGCAGTTAATGTAATGACCGAGTCTGTAATGAATATGTTGGGTTTAAAAATTGATCGCCCTTCAACACTTATGTTAAGGTCATTAAATAAGGGAAAAACTAAACCAGAAGGTGTAGTTTCAAATGTGGCAATATCTGTTATGGGTGTTGTATGTGTGGTAGACTTTCAGGTGATGAAAAATGGTACTGTTGTGTACCCAATGCTGCTGGGAAGACCATGGCTAAGGAGAGTTCATGCAAGAAACTACTGGAATGAAGGTTTCATGACACTTGGACGTGGTAGAGAGAGGGTGAAGATAAACGTGATCCCTCGACATCATAAAGCAGAACCTGTGGATTCAAGTGATGAAACTGATGATTGGACATCCTCTGATTACTCTAGTACCAGTGAAGTGGACACTGAAGATGAAGAAAGTGAGGTGGATGTTTCAGTCATGGATATCCTTCCAGTCACACCAACTCATGACCCCATAAAATTATCTGAAGAAGAAGTTGATGATCGTCTCCAACAAATAAAGATTGGTGATGCTGTGATGGAGAGTGAGAAGGAATCCTACCTCCAGCTCTTTCGAAGGTACATACATCTATTCACTTTTGATTACAAGGAACTCCGTCAAGTAAGTTGGGTAGAACATTGTATTGAGCTGGTAGATGGTGCTAAGCCCATAAAGCAAATGCCATATAGAATGAATCCTAATTTTTCCAAGACTGTAAAAGAAGAAATAGATAAGTTGCTTGATGCAGGATTCATATTTGCTGTGGAGAATTCAGAATGGGTTTCTCCCATTGTGATCTCAATAAAAAAGAATGGGAAGCTACGCATTTGTGTTGATTACAGGAAGCTCAATAAGGCAACAAAGAAGGATCATTACCCTCTTCCATTTTCAGATCAGATCTTGGACGAAGTAGCTGGCCAGGAGTGCTATAGTTTTGCTGATGGATATAGCGGCTACAACCAAGTTCGTATAGCAGAGAAAGATCAGCTGAAGACCACGTTCACCACTCCTTGGGGAACGTTTGCTTATAGAGTTATGCCTTTTGGGTTGTGTAATGCTCCAGCAACATTCCAGCGTTTGATGAATAGGGTGTTCGAACCCTACATTGGGACCTTCATCAGAGTATTTCTGGATGATTTTTGCATCTATGGGAGCAAGTTGGACCACCTGCACCAAATGGAGACAACATTTCAAAGGTTAGATGAAGCACAAGCCTCACTAAACCCTACAAAGTGTGTCTTTGGATGTTCTAAAGGCGTTTTGTTAGGGCATGTTGTATCCAGAGATGGTATTGGTACTGATCCTGATAAAGTTTCAAAAATCAAAGATTTACCATTTCCTATGAATAGAAGTAAGTTGAGATCATTTTTAGGCCATGTGGGTTACTATAGAAGGTTCATCAAGAATTTCTCAAAAATTGCACAGCCACTAACCCAGTTCAGTTCTTTGAAGAAGGATGTTGCTTATGAACCAGGAAACAAGGCGCATGAAGCTTTTGGACAACTGAAGGAAGCCCTGGTGTCTTCACCTGTTTTGAAGAATCCAGATTGGAGCAAGCCATTCATTGTGTACACTGATGCCTCAGATGCAGCACTAGGTAGTACTTTGAGCCAAAAGGATGAAAATGGGAATGAACATCCAATTTACTTTGGGAGCAGACAAATGAGCAGTGCTGAGGTAAACTATACTGTAACTGAAAAAGAGGCTCTGGCTATCATTTTTGCTGTAAAGAAGTTTAGAAATTACTTGCTAGGGCAGAAATTTATAGTTGTAACAGATCATCAGGCTCTGAAATATATTGTCAATAAGCCTAACCCATCAGGGAGGATAGCAAGATGGATAATTTTGCTACAAGAATTTGAATTTGATATTATAGATAGGCCAGGAAAGAAGCATGTCAATGCAGATGCACTCTCTCGAGCCTATGATGGTTTAGGATCATCTTGTGATGATGATGATTTTCCCGATGCAGCATTGTTCTCCCTTGACACAATCCCTAGTGAATACATAGATATTTGGAATTATCTGAATGAATTCAAGTTTCCTGATGGTGCCAATGCAAAGACTAAGAGAAAGATTACTCAAGCTAGTCGTCCATATTCTATTCTGCATGGAGTATTATTTCGAATAGGACCTGATGGACAGTACAAGAGGGCAGTTGGACGTGATCAAGGAAAGGAGCTGCTAGAAGAATTCCACAATGGTACATGTGGAGGGCACTTCTCTGGACAACTTACAGCAAGAAGGATCTTGGATGCAGGTTATCACTGGCCCACTCTTTTTAAGGATTGTTATAATTATTGTAAGACATGTGATATTTGTCAAACACATGGTAACCGTAAGACTTCATCAGCTCCATTATGTCCTATTCTTCCACTTGGTCCCTTTGAAAAGTGGGGAATAGACATTGTAGGTCCACTTCCAACTACATCACGCCAAAATAAGTATATTGTAGTTGCCACAGATTATTTAACCAAGTGGGTTGAAGCTAGGCCATTGAAAACAACTTCCATGGATGAAGTGGCAAGGTTCATATATGAACGCATTGTCACCAGATTTGGTTGTCCATTAGAAATTGTAACAGATCAAGGAAGCCACTTCATTAATGAGGTGGTAGAAGCCCTAGTCAATAAGTTTTCTATTAAGCACAGGAAGGCAACAACATACAAGCCAAGCACAAATGGACAGGTGGAACGAACAAATTTTGTGCTGTGTCAAATTCTAGCAAAAGATGCAGCCTTGCAGGTACATAAATGGGATAAAAGGATTCATGCAGCATTGTGGGCATATAGGGCAACATCAAAGTCAGCAACAGGATACTCCCCATTTCAGTTGGCCTATGGCATTGATCCAGTTCTTCCTATTGAGTTTGATATTCCCACTGTGAGAGTTATGAAAAATGAAAGGATGGATGAAAGTGATTCAGTAAAAGAAAGGTTGATACATCTTCATTTGCTGGAGGAAATGAGAGAAATAGCAAAGGATACAAGCCATAAGAAGAAAATGAAGCAGAAGGAGTACTTTGATCAAAAGATCCGGTGGTCTCCATTTCAAGTGAATGACTTGGTCCTAGTATATGATTCCAGATACAAAAAAAGAAGACAGAGAAAATTTCTTCCAAAATGGATGGGGCCCTACAAAATAGCAGCTGTGCATGAAAATGGTACGTACCGACTGGAGGAATTGGATGGCACTCCCATTACGAAATGGGTCAACCACGACAAGTTGAAGATTTTCCAAGCACCAGAATAGTCTACTCCGAGGACGGAGTAGAAGCTAGGAAGGGGGAAGATGTCGACACTAAAATTTTCCTCCATAATTTCTATTTCATTAATGTATGTATTAGGAATAGGATGTTGTTAAGTATAATTAGTAGCAGCGTCTGATAGAAGATAACGGCGCCGTCAGTACGGTGTCGCCAATAATGTGGAGTACGGTAACAGTCAAAGTACAATAGGAATGTTGTAAAAAGTAAATATTTGTCGTAAGTGGTCCGGTAATGTTAAAATGTCAAAGTTTGGGTAATTAGAGAAGTAGGGTCTACATGATTAGGAATTAGAATATTATATTGGTAATAAGGACAAGGAGTGAGGTCATAAATATTTTGTGTATTTTATTTGTAAAAAGTCTAAAAATGTGGAACCCATGTAAAATGATAAGGTTTATCTTATCTTAAGAGATAAGCTTACATGTACAGATAAGAGTTAAGGTATGGAATATGATTCGTCAGAGTGGATTTCTTATCCTATCTTAGAGATAGGATGGATAAGCCTGGAAGTTCTATAAATAGAGAGGCCACCCCCCTCATTTAGCATAGAAAGAAGTAGTGAGAAATATTGTAGGAAGTGTGCAAAGGAAGCCATCAGTTAAAGGTGTGTTGAAGAAGCCATCAAGAGGCGTAATTGTAAAGTTTCTCCCATAGTCTTGTTGAAGTACCTCATGGGTGAGATTGTAACAATTTCATGTTAATATTATAATTTACTTTGATATTTCAGATTTGTCATCATTCCGTCTTATCATAGTCAATGGTATTCTTGTGTTCGGTTGTTGTTTTGGTTATATCGGTCACTATCAGGCCGTTCTTTTGCTGTAACGGCAACTACTCCATGTATTAAAGCAGAGGTCTCAAGGTCGAGTCTCATGAAGCATGGTGGGCTGTGATGTCCCGGTGGGACATCTGCTAACTCTTGCGTAAGGTAGGGAGATGTGCCCCGTAAGTCCTTGGCCATGTGTCCTCAACTCGAGCAGTCCTCCGATGGAATTTTAATCCGCCCTTAAGTCCCACGGTTGTATCGGGCACTATCAGGTCAGTCTTTTGGTGCAACGACAACTAATCCTAGTATCAAAGCAGAGGTCTCAAGGTCAAGCCTCGTGAAGCATGGTGGGCTATGATGTCCTGGTGGGACATCCACCAGCACTTATGCAAGTTAGGGATATGTGTCACGTAAGTCCTTGGCCATGTGTCCCTGACTCGAGAAGTCCTCTGGTGTACTTGTAATCCACCCTTAACTGCCACAGTTCTATCGGGAACTATTAGGCTGGTCTTTTGGTGTAGAGGCAACTGTTGTGAAGCAGTTGCCATTGCACCAAAAGACTAGCCTGATAGTGCCCAATACAACTGTGGCAGTTAAGGGTGGTTTATAAGTCCACCAGAGGACTACTTGAGTCAAGGACACGTGGCCAAGGAATTACGTGGCACATATCTGTAACTTGTGTAAGAGCTGGCAGATGTCCCACCGGGACATCACAGGCCACCACACTCCATGAGGCTTGACCTCGAGACATCTGCTATGATACCGGGAGTAGTTGTCATTACACAAAAAGACCAGCCTAATAGTGCCCGATACAACCATGAAACTTAAGGGTGGATTACAAGTCCACCGAAGGACCGCTCGAGTCAGGGACACGTGGCTAAGGACTTATGGTGCACATCTCCCTACCTTGTGGAAGAGCTGTCAGATGTCCCAACGAGACATCACAGCTAACCACACTTCGTGAGGCTCGACCTTAAGACCTCCACTTGTATACTAGAATTAATTCCCATTGCACTAAAAGACCAACTTGATAGTGCCTGATACAACCATGGCACTTAATGGTGGATTACAAGTCCACTAGAGCAGCACTCGAGTCAGGGACACATGGAAAAAGACTTATAGACACATCTCCATACCGTGGGCAAGAGCTGGTGGATGTCCCACCAGGACATCACAGCCCACCATGCTCCATGAGGCTAGACCTCGAGATCTCTACTTTGATACTAGGAGCAGTTGCCGTTGCACCAAACGAATGGCCTGATAGTGCCCAATATAACAATGGCACTTAAGGGTGGATTAGAAGTCCACCGGAGGACCGCTCGAGTCAGGGACATGTGGCCAAGGACTTACGGGGCACATCTCCCTACCTTGCGCAAGAGCTGGTGGATGTCCCACTTGGACATCATAGCCTACCATGCTCCATGAGGCTCAACCTCGAGACCTCTGCTGTAATACCAGGATCAGTTGTCGTTGCACCAAAAGTCCAACCTTATAGTGCTTAATACAACCATGGCACTTAAGGGTGGATTACAAGTTCACCGGAGGACCTCTCAAGTCGGGGACATGTTGCCAAGGACTTACGGAGCACATCTCCCTGCCTTACGCAAGAGCTGGTGGATGTCCCACCTCAACATCACAGCCTACCACGCTTTGCAAGGCTCAACCTCAAGATGTCTCCTCTGATACTAGGAGCAGTTGTCATTGCACCAAAAGACTAGCCTGATAGTTCTCGATACAATTGTGGCAGTTAAGGGTGGATTACAAGTCCACCAGATGACCGCTCAAGTCAGGGACACGTGGCTATGGACTTACAGGGTACATATCCCCAACTTATGCAAGAGCTGGCAAATGTCATCGGGACATCATTGCCCACCACACTCTACGAGGATCGAGCTCAATACCTCTATTCTAATACTAGGAGTAGTTTCCATTGCACCAAAAGAGCGGCTTGATAGTGTTCGATACAACTGTGGCACTTCAGGGTGGATTAAAAGTCCACCAGAGGACTGCTCGAGTTGGGGATACATGGCCAAGGACTTATAGGGAAAATATCGCTACCTTGCGTAAGAGCTGGTGAATGTCCCTCCGAGACATTAAATCCCACCATACTCCATGAGGCTCAACCTTGAGACCTTCACTCTTATACCAGGAGCAGTTTCTGTTGCACCGAAAGACCGGCCTGATAGTGCCCGATACAAGCATGACATTTAAGGGTGGATTACAAATCCACCGGAGGACTTCTTGAGTTGAGAACATGTTTCTAAGGACTTAGAAGGCACATCTCCCTACCTTACACAAGATCTGGTGGATGTCTCACCGAGACATCACAGCCCACCACACTCTACGAGGTTCGACCCCGAGACCTTTATTTTGATACTAGGAGTAGTTTCCATTGCACCAAAAAACCGGCCTGATAGTGCCCCATATAACCATGGCACTTAAGGGTGGATTACAAGTCCATCAAAGGACCGCTTGAGTCAAGGACATGTGGCTAAGGAATTACAGGGAAAATCTCCTTACCTTGCACAAGAGCTGGCAGATGTCCCACCCAAACATCACATCCTGCCACGCTTCGTGAGGCTCGACCTCAAGACCTCTGCTTTGATACCAGGAGCAATTATCGTTGCCCCAAAAGACCAGCCTGATAGTGCTTAATACAACCATGGCACTTAAGGGTGGATTACAAGTCCACCTAAGGACCACTTGAGTCAGGGACATGTGGCCAAGGACTTACAGGGTACATCTCCCTACCTTGCACAAGAGTTGGTAGATGTCCCACCAGGACATCATAATAATACAACACAACATCAGGTCCTTTCTTTTTGGCCATAAAATCCTATGGTCATTACATACACCCCAAACAAGGGTGACATAAATTGTGTGAACAAATCACCCCTACAATAGACCAAAGATACAATACATATCTACATAGTACATAAATGAAATAGAGATATAGTTAAAAATGGACAAGAATATGACTTGGGTCCTCAGTGTAACACAAACACTACCACCCTATATCAGAAAGTAACACCT
>CM034155.1:646916373-647073873 GCA_019776745.2 Taxus chinensis
TCTATTTGTGATGTGGTTTTTAATTATAACTTCCTTCGAATAGGTTTATGTGGGGGAAGTAAAAATCAAGGATTAAAACTCATATTTTTAGAAAGAAAATTTTATCAAAAACTATTAAATTCTATTTTAAAAAAGAGAAATATTATTGACATTGTAATTGTTAGGAAATAAGGGATAAAATATGCGGAATAATCCCTCACAGAATTGCAATAGTAGAAACTAATATGTAAAAAATATTACAGATCTCAAATAAAAGTGCAGAATAAAATAACACAACACAAATAGACAATATTTAACGTGGTTCACCCAATTTGGGCTACGTCCACCAAGAATCACTTGCTCAGATTTTATTACAAGCCACCACTCTCTCAATACAATACTAGATCTATTTGGAACTATGCTCAAAAAAATCTACAGAATTCACACCCGAATTCAAAACACATCTGTAATGATACATAATTCACACCATATGCATAAAACCACATAAGTAGATAACTTCTTAAGCAGTTTTACAAAACCGTGGGTATAAAAACCATGGGCCAAAACTGTCCCATAAACCTATGGGTCAAAAATTTAGCCCATATGAGAAAAGTATGTTTCCCGGTATATCGGGCACATTTTAAGGCCAAAAAAATCCCGGCGAGACAATTGTGGAAAGTGTACATTACTCTTAATGTATAGTCTTCAACACTTTCTCACATGAAAACAGGCTCCACAACCTAACAATCTCCCACTTGGAGACTAGTTTTCCTTTGAGAAAGCTTCTAAACCCTTGACTAGTTTTCATGAAGACCAACCAAAGTTGAACACAGCTTCAGTTTTTCCCTTGTGACCACCTTGGTCATCATGTTTTTAGGATTCAAACTGGTATGAATCTTCTCCAGCTTCAAATTTTCTTCCTCCAAAGCTATCCTAATGAAATGGTACCTTAACTATATATGTCGCATCCTAGAGTGGAAAGCATAGTTCTTAGCTACGTGTATGACACTCTGACTATCTCTATGAAAATTTTCTTCCTCCTACTTATGCCTCAAATCCTCAATCAATTTTTGTAACCAAATCATTTCTTTGCTTGCCTCTATGGCAGAAACATACTCAGCCTCTGTGATTGACAAAGCCACCAGCTTCTGTAGTCGTGAAGTCAAACTCGCTGCTATCCCACCTACATTGTAAACATAGCCTAGTATGCTCCTCCTGGTGTTTAATTCTCCAACCATATCTGAATCTACATAACCACACAAAGTGGTGTCTAATCCACTGTAGCAAAAAAATGTCCCCATTGTCCCTCTCAAATATTGAAGGATTCACTTTACTTCCTGTCAATGATCTCTACCTGGATCAATCACAAATATACTCACCGCTCCCACTTCACGGGCAATATCAGGCCTGGTACACACCATGGCATACAACAAACTACCAACCACTGATGAGTAAGGTACCTTGGACATCTGGTTTCTCTCCTGCTCTGTCTTGGGAAAGTGCTCCTTTGATAGCTTGAAATGGCCTTCCAAATGAGTCCCAATTGGTTTAGCATCCTGCATATTAAACCTCTCCAAGACCTTCTTAATGTAATCTTCTTGAGATAAATTCAGCTTCTGTTCCTTCCTATCCCGATATATCCTCATACCAAGGATTTTTTTGGCTGCCCCCAAATCCTGTATGACAAAGGATTCACTTAGTTGCTTCTTGAGTACTTTTATTTCTTGCATGTTTTTACCTACAACCAACATATCATCCACATACAAACATAGGATAATATAACTTCCATCCACAAATTTCTTTGTATACACACAATGCTCATAATGAAATCTAATATAACCTTGCTCCTTCATGAAGCTATCAAATTTCTTATGCCATTGACGTGGAGCTTTTTTAAGCCATAAAATATCTTCTTCAGCTTACACACCATCTCCTCTTTACCTTTGACCTTATAGCCCTGTGGTTGCTGCATATATAGTTCCTCCTCCAAATCACCATTGATAAATGCAGTCTTTACATAATTTTTTTCTAAATGCAAGTCTTCTGCTGCAATTATTCCTAGAAAAGTTCTAATAGAAATATTTTTTACTACAGGAGAAAAAATCTCATCAAAATATATACCTTTTTTCTGTGCAAACGCCTTGACCACCAACCGGGCCTTGTATCTTTTCTTTCCTCTTTCTTCCTCTTTGACTCTGAACACCCAATTGTTTTGTAATGATATTTTGCCTTCGGGTAGCTTTACTAAATCCCATGTTTGGTTCTCCATGAGATCTTGATGCTTCTCATTCATGGCTTGCTCCCACGTCTTCCTGGTATCTACTTGCATTGCTTCATCAAAGCTCTATGGCTCTCCACTGTCAACGAGTAATAAATAATAAAGAGAAGGAGAAAAATGTTCAGGTTCTCTTCTTACCCTAGAAGACCTCCTCAATATAGGAGTTTGGGCTTCCTATTGAGGAGGTTCCTAAACTGATTCATGTGTCACTTTCCTATCTGGAAGATCCTCTACTGCTACATATTCTTTCTTGGATTCTTCCCTATTTAACTTTGCTCAATTCTCTCATTAAACTTTGCTTCTCGATCTCTCAATCTTTGAATTCCATTATCTTGTTCCTTTCATGCATTTATAGGCCTTCTCATGTCCTTCAATGCACTGGAGGATGTGAAAGGGCATGGAAGGGAAGAGACATGGCTGAGCGCTTCAAAAATGCGTCCACTCGCATTCAATTCTCTTTATCTGTTCGAAAGTGTTAGGACTACCACCCTGAGCAGATCGGTGGTCTCAAGACCGCCACCCTATCTGGGTGGCGGTTCCTTCCAAAACCTCTGTTTACCTCATTTTTCTCACTTTTCTTGTTTCTCCTTCTTGGTGTTGATGGACATGTTGAAGTGGTGTGTTTTTTTCTGGATCCTTATGGATCACCATGGTGCCAATTTGGTATTTTTTACAATTGTGACAAAAGTGACAAGTTTCACTAAAAATACCTGTCGAGCCACATCGAACCAGAAAATACCATGTTTCCATGGATGTTGGGACAAACATTGACAGGGAAAACATGACTGTGGAAAAATAGAAGGAAGGGGAAATGCCAAATTCACACCCAAATTACAAATTCTTTCTCATGGACATGGAAACGGAAAACAATATCTGGACTCAATGTGACCTTCGACCAAAGGAAAGGACTGACCACGACAACCAAATGAAGGAAAAATATTTCAACCATCAATACAGGGAGACAAAGAAAACTTCAAACCATGCGGATTGAGATGTTTTTTTGAGCACATAGGGCGAGATTAAATTGAGCACCAACACTAGCTATGTATGTTTGAATATATATACAAATATACATGCATATTAGTTTTTATACACACAAAAACCCAAATTTACATACCTATCATCTTTTTCATAAGAAATATCTCGAGTACTGCTAAGTCTGCTTTATTGACTTACATCAGTTTTGGATTTATAGCGTTCATTTCTGTGTTGTGGTTAGTTGTAGTGTATTGTTGGTCCAACACCACTTTCCACATCTGCAGCTTATGCATTTTTTAAATTTTCCTCCCACGCCCCTTCATATAAGGTGTGTAACAACAAACAACTTGTCAAAAGTATGATGTATTTATAAATGTGTGTTCTTTTAGCTGCATACTTGAGTCGTACGTGCATGTATATATTCTTCTATATTCACACATGTACATTATAGGTTTCCTCTACCTTCCTCGTTGTACTTTTTTTGTACATTGCCTTTTTACAATGTTTATCTACAACATTGTGGTTTTTCCATTCTTTACATGTCATATTTTTATTTTTCACTTGATGTATGTTTAAGTTTGATTTTTTTTTTTTTAAATCTAAACAAAATATATATTTTCTTACTAGCAATACCTTACCAATCTTGAGCATTAGACGATCAAAAAAATTGAAAAGAAAATTTGCAACACTTAATGCAATTGTTTAAAAAGACATTTGCAACTTTCCTTAGATATTTTTTTTAGTGCCATCCATCTATCCCCTCACTCTCCTTTGTCACATTCCGTAAACATATTTATTTCCTTCAAGATTGATCCTTCACACCTCTTCCACTCTTCACTCTAGTTAATCCCTTTCGACATTCACATGACACTATTTGCATGTGACTGCTAGTTATACACCCTAATAGAAAAGCCTTATTTCTTTAGCTTTGATGTATGCTCTCTATCATGTTAAGTGAATGCATATAGTGATTCATATAGCTGTAGGTATGCTCCAAGATGTTGAAACTCAATAAACTATGAAATTTGTTCTCAATGAGTATTAGGAAATGATTACACTACCAAAGTTGAATCATCTCGAGAATAGGGAATACATCTTGACATGAGATAGAGACTAAAGGAAAAAGGAGTGCACATAAGTGGTGAATGTGTGCTTTAGCATACTAATTTATATAATAAATGCCTAAATTTTAGTCATTGTAAAATGCGCATCATGGCATATAGATGTGGTATTGTTTGTTAATGTTGTTAGGTCAACTATTGTATAGATGGTATTGCGAAAAAATTAAAGCTTATTTATAGGTGTCCCCTTTCTCTTATATGAAAACCTTCCAAAGACCTTACAAATTACTATTAAAAATAAAGGTATTCATTAAAAATAATAAAATTATTTTAAGGTGCCCCTTATCTTCCAAAGACCTTAGAATTTACTATTAAAAAATAAAGGTATTCATTAAATATTAAAATTTATTTTAAGGTATCCCTTATCTCTTATATGAAAACTTTGGCAAAACCTTGGAATCTACAAATAAAAAAATAAAAACAAAAAATAGAATTATTTAAATTTATAATTAGAAAATAAAACAAAAAATCTAATCGTTTATTTATTTATTGTATTTTATTTTTTTAATGTTTAATAATACTAAATTTTATTTGTCATTCATAGTAATTATATGTAATAGAAAATAAAAATAGAATTATTTTATGGCTCTGCGCATATATTTTTTATTAGGTAATAAAAAGATTTTGTGAGGGCCCTCAAACCTTATACAAATTAGAAGATTAGACAGTAAAACCAACTAGAATAGACTTTGTAAAACCAAAGCAACTCATAAAACAATATGGAATTCATTTGACTATCCAACCTCACCCACAAGATGTGTGATTAGGCAACTAGAAGACACAAAGAACAACAAGAGTTAACGACACCCAACACTTAGATGAAAAACATAGATGCTCCTCATAAATCTATCACATACTTTGTCCACTCATTTGTGCTTATTTTTCAGTTATGCACCATATTCTAACATCCCTCCTCTTCTTCAATACCTCTTATGCCTTCTATAGGATCCTCTTTCTGTAAGCCATTAATTCATAAGAATTCGTTATACGTAGGACCTCCCAAAAAGCCATAACTTTTTAATTACTTGTGTCAATCGATTGTGAAGTGAACCCCACCCCAGATTGGGATAGATAGTTTCCTTTTTCAAGTTTGTCCTGTATATCTTCCATATAAAGAATAATTTCTAAATCTACCTGATCCAACTGCCTGATTCCCTCCTCCTCCATCATCTCCCTAGTACCAGTCTATTCTCCATCATCTAATAGAGGACCTATCCCTCCCTCCTAGTATTCAACACTTATACTTTCTCTATCCCTCCAAGATTATAATTTTCCCGCTCTAGAAAAAAAACCTCAACACCCTGCTTCTCTTTGAGGGTGGAAACATTACAACCTAATTAGCATAGATTAGGGAGATTGCTACTTATCAGCACAATCTCCCCCAAGCTCAAGGTGCCCCCTCCTCATCAAATACTTTAACAAAAAATGCCCTCTCCTTTTCTCACTTTCGACTAAGATTACCCCCAACAACCTCAACCAAACCTTCCTTTATAATTCTTTCACTATTACCCTTTATTAGTTTTTTGTTGTTCTATTTAGAAGGTGAATTATTTACAAACACAATTTTCTCTACGAGCCCTTATGCACTCTATACTTAAGAACTCACTTGTTCAAAGAGGCCACTTCTTCTACCAATCCTACATAAGGTGTGCACAACTCTTAGGACAATGACCAACCACTCTACATTTTACACAAAAACAGGGACCTTTCAAATTCAAAGTTTTGACCCCAAAAAATAAAGCAAAGAGGAATGGAAGAGGGAAGATATACATCCAGGGTAACATTTATACAAAATCTAGCACATATCAACCTTGTATGGACGATAATAGTTGGACCAAAAACCAAAACCTTCCCTAAGGCCCTAGAAATACCCCTTAGTGCATATGTATTATATATCTCTAGAGGTAGGCTAGAAGTCTAACCCATACATGGAAGAAGGGTTTAGATTCCACATGCAAGTTTTCGCTCTGACATCTAGAGAGAGAAATGGTAGTTTTCCGCTACAGAAAAGGCTCCCTATATCACCTTTGTGAGATCCATTTCTAGTGCAAATAGGAATGGTAAGTACCCATTTTCTAGGGACATAGTTTCAAAGTTTCCTTGTGTTCTTCATTTAAGATTATCCCATATCCTTAAAAAATTAATATTGAGGCATATTATTGTATTATTTTCTATATGTGCCTACACATATATTTTTAATGTTCTTTCACCAACCACTTTTGACACAACCAATAATGGTCCTTCAGAATCCCATGTAAAAACTAAAATAATAGTCTCCTTCATCGTAGATCTTGAAACACATTCTTCCCATTATGCATGCCCAGGAATTGATCTAGAACCCGCACTCCAATCCATCAACCACCCAACCTCAACCAACAACATGGGGTCCTAGTACCATCCTTGAAAAAATTCTAAATCCATCTCTTTCACAAATTAATTAGGTTTGCAAATATAATATTAATTAATTTTGTTTAAAGTTATAGGTAAAAGTGTGTTTTTTTTATAAGGACCCTACCTTGTTACATCAAAAAGGCCCTAAATACCAAATATAACCACAAGCATATAAAAACATGAGAACAGCAGAAAACCCACCTTGAAGCACAGAGATAACAAAATAACATCCAAACTATAACACATAAATTACAAAATGACAATCATGCCAAAGAATTTTATTGGGATCTTAGAGTCACTTATAGTGGATTTGATGCTTCTCTAGAAGAAACTTTTTTATTGTTTTGGAAAACTATCCACTCTTCCTTGTTCTTATCATCATATCGTTCAGGCCCACATTGTAGATAAAATTCTGTAGAATATGTTTTTCGAAACAAATTATTTTTTAACGAAAATGTCGCAGAATCACTCGGAGCTACTCTCAGCCTATTCCATGATAGTGGGTCAAGCCCTTTTGATATAGTTTTAGTTTTTCGGCCATTAGTTTTCTTGTGCATTCTTGGGTTTTGTTTGTCTTGTCTTGCCATTGGTAAAGGCCATCTCTATTTTTACTCATCGCTATGTCTTTCTTTTCTCTTGTTGTAAGTCCCCTGGGATCCATAATCCCTGTCTTATTGCCTTATTTAATAAAAAAGGATGTCATAAATTCACTCTCTTTTATCACCCCAAGTGAATCATAAGGATCAACCATGTTAAAATTGGGATCTATCTTTTCCTCTACTTGTGTTTCTAGTACGATATCAACCAAATCATCCAAGTATGAAAATTGATCAAAATCACCCTCATAGTTATCCTTATCCACCATGTGACCTGGGAGGGAATCCTTCCACCAAGTGTTTCACACATTCTTACGCCTCAAGATCTGACAATATGAAGTAATACGCCCCAATGCAAAGTACTTTCTACATCTAAAGGACATAGCTTCCTAGGTCAAAGGCCAAGTCTAGGTTTTGTCTTGAATTTTGAGTTGAATATTTTTTAATAAGGTTCTTTGAGGTGTCCAAATAAACAAGAATTCGAGCATATATTGTGTGGGTGTAGCCCATAGTTTTAAAATCGGATGTTAAAAAAGTACCCAAAGAATTTCTAGTGGGTGTAATACTTTTTTGATCCCAAAATTGTAGTGGAAGGTGGAGCATTCTAACCCAAAGAACATGATTGATTGAGAAGGTTTTCGTGAGTGCATTGAAGGAGGGAAACTACGATTTCATGAACAAATGATGGGATTGATAAACCTAGAGGTTGTTAACAATTAAATCTCTATCACATATCTAATTAAAAACAATAATGAAAATTCCCTTAACACATGGATAAATACATAACTTGCCTTCTGATAATGGAATTCAATGCTTTGAGATCCAAGAAAGGAGGATTAGTATCCTTGGCAAAAAATTTGCAGATCAAACCATGTTCCTAGAATGAGGATTCTCACTCAATCAAATCTTCCCCAATGATCACACACACTATAGGGCATGAATAATTCATTGGTTTTATTGGAAGGCACCCCTTACGTGCCCCTACTTCATAATATTAATTAATAGAAAATATATACATTAAAATTACATATTTTAAAACAATACATTAAAATTATAATTCTAAAATACATAATTGAAATTGTCATTATGAGTCTCATTTTGTGTCTTATTTTTATACAAATCTGTTCTTTGATTCTCCTAATCTTGATCCTCCCTAGATTTAAGGATCTAAATATTATTTATCCTAATCTTTATACTATCCACATTTAATGGTTTTTAAACTAGCAATCGCATGTGTACAATGCAATGTGAACACCGAATGATATATGTTATTTGTTTTAGAGGGATATTTATTACTTTTGTAGTTGATCTTGATAATGGGTGTGATTGATTTTGTAAGTGTAGATATATAGGTGAACCACTTCATTTAAAGGTTCCATCTCTACATTTCAAACTTGTTACAAATTTGTACATATACATTTGCAAAGATCATATATATTTTATTTGAATTAAATATGTTACATGAAGACTTCCGTACATGTGCAGATTTTATATCATGATTGGTAGCCTTTTGTGGCCATTTTTTTTCGCACTAAACATGAATTCATTTGATAAATTTTTGGATAGTTAATTACTTTTGTATTTGATGTGGTTTGTAATTATTTCAGGGAAATTGTGTTAGTGTTACATCGGTTGTTTGGTTGGTATTTTGTTGGAAAATCGTTTTTTGTACAGTCGTTAAGGGGTGGGATTGATAGTGGTAGTGTACAAATATAGATGAAACATTACATTGATTTGTTCTTGTGTGTACATTTAAATTTGTTACAAGTTTGTACATATACAGTTACAAATATTATATCACGACATCTAAACTAAACATGTATACATGAAGACCTTTGTACATTTGTACATTTTATATCATGAATGGCCTTTTGTGTGGAAATTTTATTTTCACTAAACATGAATAAATTCGATACCCCTTGAACGACACTACGAATTTGAATACAAGAAGTGTTATGTTAAGTAGTAGTGGAGGTGCTATCAAAGTAGAGGGTAGTATTTACGATGGGTTGAGTGATAGTAGTTTTGAATCCTCATTTCTTTTTGCTTTAAGTGTTGTTATGTGTGCCATTTTTAATTAAATTTTGAATGAAAAAGAAGGTGAAATGCATAGATTTTCAAGCGAGGGAACTCTAGAGAAATTTGTGAATGTTAGACCCCACCTTTCAGTGGTTACAATGTCAATAATTTCTCTATGCAAAGTAAGTCCCTAAGAATTGTGGATAGTTAATCCTCAGGCCATTTTAATTGCTAAAAATAATTGAAAAAGTTACTCTTCAGCAACAAGAAATAATTTCATATTAAGATTGCAATTGTTTGAAAGATACAAATCAAACTTGGAACCACAATTCACAAAGTGCGGTGATAACACAGGGGACAATACAAACATTATAACAATTAAGAAATAAAAAATAATGAACAATAAGTTAGACAATACTAAACTAAATATAATCTAACATTCATAAATTATAAGCACTGAGTTGTGCACTCATTTAATCTAATAAAGAAGAGTATGTGTTATACCAAAAATCCTAGTCATCTTTAACATTTTACAAATGCTTCTAACATGAATCAAAGATATCAATTCTGCTTATTTCATCTGTAAGCAAGTGCATTTTAATTTTTGATGTTATCCGGTAGCATTAATGAGATGTTTACATATACTAAGTGGCAATATCATGGTATTAATCTTTAGTCTAAAGGGTTAAGGAAAAAAAAGTGCTACCTAAGATGAATAACTTCAAAACACATAATAAATGGTAAAATGTTTCATCTGGAAATGATTAAAGAGAGTTTCAAATTCACGTAGCTTAAACTACATGAAATGTATTAAAAAGATATGTATTATGGAATAAATCTAGTCCAAAGGGTTAAGAAAAAAAATGCATTTCCTAAGATAATTTATTTCACAGGGTTTAATAACAACAAAAATGTTACATTGTTTTGTTTGTGGAGCGTATTTTCATGTTAGAGTGTGGTACACCATCTATGTGTTACACTCGGGTATTTTTATGGCAGTCCCGCTCGCCGGTGAGAGGGTCGGGGGGGTTCGGGGGCAAAGCCTCTGAAGAAAATTTCCATGGGTGGTTTATTAACCCATGGGAAATGGGTAACCGTTATGGGCTGTTTTTGGGCCCATGGTTTTTCGGTACCCATTGTTTTGATACCCACATTTTTTACCCATGGTTTTTGATACCCACGGTTTTGTATCAAATTGCTTAAGCAATTGTCTATTTATATGGTCTTATGCATATGATAGATAGACAAGAAAATGTATTGCAGATGTGTTTTGAATTCGAGTGAGAATTCTGTAGAGTTTGTTGAGCATAGCTCCAAACGGATCTGGGTATTTTATTGAGAGAGTGGAGGCTTGTAATAAAATCTAAGCAAGTGATTCTTGGTGGACGTAGCCCAAATTGGGTGAACCACATTAAATATTGTCTCTCTATTTTGTGTTATTTACTCTGCACTTTTATTTGAGATCTGTAATATTTTCTGCATATTATTTTCTACAGTTGCGATTCTGTAAAGGATTATTCCACATATTTTATCTCTTATTTCCTAACAACTTGTGTAATTCTTAAATAAGGTAACATAAGTAATCACATGTCTTACATTACATGGAATACATGAAAAGGATACAGATGCATGTGTGTTACCTAGAACAACATTTCACGCACAAACCAAACCCAATTTTATAATATTTAAAAAGCACCACAGGAAATCCTAGTAGCATCATGCACTGTGTTCAAACTATGTGAATCCACATGACATGTCTAGCCAATGCTACCCTGAAAATAGGAAATGCAAATTTTGAATATTGTTAAATTCTTAGTTTTTTGTGAAATAGTGCAAGGGAATAATTTTATTCCGCGGTTATGACAATCTACAGTTAACATGGTCTGTTGTTAAGTGATTTGTAAGGCTCAAAGCTATGTCGATCCAAAGCTAGTAGTGGATCTGGTGCCAGTATTTAACAAAAGAGAGCTCATCCAAACACCAGGAGGATCTTTATATACTTACAATATAGGTGATTTTTGTTTCATTACAGTATGTATTCTGATAGTAAAGATGTAAGTTTGTTTATGCAAAATATTGGAATTTGTGTTTATTTTAGGTGTTTCTGGGTGTATATATGAATTGTCTGCCTTTAGATTTTTGGAAGCTTCATTAATTGGCATTCAATTAACTATCTTAAGTCCTGGTCGATTATTTTCGGGTCCTTATGAGGGGAATTTAGAAGATTCGCGTGGAGTCACCAGATGCCTATACATACAAATCTCCATCAATAGGATTTGTAAATAAAAAATTTCATCCCAATGTCGATGAGATGTATGTATATTTTCTTGTTCCTCAAGACTCTAAGGGTGTAGAATTCAATCAAATATCACTTTCATACGATATGCTAGTGAGTGACTATCTTATAAATAATATACATACATAGGCTTTTAATGATTGTTATAAGCAGACTTATTATTCTGGAAGCTTGATATTTGTTTTGAACTTTGCATTTAGGTCGGGTTCAATTTGCCTAGATGTAACCAATCATACTTGGAGTCCAATGTTTGGTAAGTAATTTTTCAGTGTCTAAAATTTTACATCTCATTACACGGGGTTTGTCATTTCTTACCAAATACTTATTTTGCATTTATTGAATTTTAGCTATAAATTTATCAAGCATGATCTTTATATACTTTCAATACATGTGATTTTGTTGTAGTTATTATAAATGTATTTGAAGTCTAATTTCTTCCTCAAATTATGCTATATCCAAATCCTACTGATCCTTTAAATGGAAAGGTTGCATCTTTAATTATTTGTGATAGGAATGTCTATGAACAAAAAGTAAAAGGTAACATTTTTCTATCAAGTATATTTTGGTCCAATGTTTTATAGAATTTACCTGATTTTTTACTGAATTACCCACATGCAAAAAAGAAGATTTGGAAGAAGATAGACCATGTCAAAGGTGGTCGTTGATTTTTGTAACACAATTTAGATCAATATGCTCAAACATAATATCCCACTATCATTCTCGATGACTAAGAGACAACTTAATAAACAAAGGAAAATTTCATACAGACCTTTCCAAAACATAAGGAAGAGGAGTAATGACTAATGTAGTAATAGCCTCCCAGTATGTTGAAAACACAAAGCTATTCATTCCATTATTGAGAGCAAGAGTGGTGAGGATATTTAGGCTTACATATGTCATTTTAACTACAACTTGTCATGCATAGGGTTTACATTTCTCCATTATTATTATTTATCCTTTAAATGGATAGAATTGATTGCAGGCTATGCACAACATGGATTCATTGAAAAGGATTTAGAAATTTTCAAGAAAATTGTAATTATCAACTTTAAAGCTAAATTCAACAACCTTTTCTAGCATCCTACCTTCCTGTGTCAAAATGGGGGATTTGGAACTGGGTATGGACTGTTGATGTGTGTGATTGTCCAGTCATCGTCCACATCACCTTGGTGAGTCATCTCACCTTGCGAGAGTCATAGGTCTTAGGAAGTCAAATGACAAGTGTCAAATTCTGTCATAGAATCTGACATTGTCATTTGTGTCAATGCATCATAGGAGTTACATTCCTTATTTGGAATTGTAACTCCTCTTCTAGTGGCGTCATATGCGTCAGTCAACGTCATATGTGTCAGTGGCATCATTGAGTTCTTTCCATGTTTAGGCATGGGGGTTACAAAGCACCCCTATTTGTACTTCCTATTTTTCGATCTATGAACATGAGCAGACCCATTCTTCTTACTTGCAATCTTCTTTCCATTGTTTCAAATCTTGCGTATTGCGTTGGCTTGACATTACCATTGGAGTGCACCTTCGTTGTGGTGCATCGTTTTTTGACATCGGTTCTTGCGAATCCCTCTTTCATGGTATCAGAGCTGGTTTCAGGAAATGTGCACTCTTCGTTTCTCAATTGTTTATTACTTCTTGTTTCTTCTCATTTCCTCGTGTGAAAGTTTTTTTTTAGATTATCATTTTAGAATTATTTCTCACCTCGTATTGAGGTTTCAGCTGTTGCAAGTTAAGGTATTTGGTTGGTTTGCTTATCAGCTGAGTTCGTATTTGGATATTTCTAGATCTTTGTGGCTGTCGTTTCTGGGTTGTTTGTGTGTTTTTTTCTGGTTGTGTTCAGATTCAGCGCCTGCGGGTAAAAGAAGAGCTCATTTTTTGGTGTGGACCTGTGATTACTGGTTGGGATCTTTGTTTTTTCTTCACCGGTGTATACTCAGATTATTCTGAGCTTTTTCCTCATCGCTGTGGTTCCTTGCTGTCCCGAAGTTACCTCTCCCTGGTCTCAAAACGTTTTTACGAGCCTGCTGGAAACCCCTCATGTTTTTTGCAAAACCTCTCACGTTTTTACCTGGTCTCTCACGTTTTTTGCAAAACTACTCACGTTTTTCCTCTGTTCTGAGCATTTTCAACTATTCCAGACATTTTTTTGGGCCTTTATGAGTGTTTTCTCCCTTCAGTTGTTTTTTTTCCTGTCCTCAGGCATTTTTCTCCCCTGGCTACGTTTTCTCCTTTGTTCCAGGCGTTTTCCTATCCCCTGGCTGCATTTTCAACTATTCCAGGCATTTTGAACTGTCCTAAGGCACTTTTCTCTCCTTTCCTGCATTTTTTGCTCGTTGTTCTAGCATTTTTGAACTGTTGAGGCATTTTTTTGGACTGGTAAGGCGTTTTCTCCTTCTGCTGGCATTTTTTGGCTGTTCTGGTGTTTTCTTATAGTGGAAAGTCACTGCATTATCTATTTTTACCTGCCTTTCATCCCCACGTGGCCTTCTCGTCTGCTGCCAGGTAATATCTCTCTAAAAATACGTTTTTTTATTCACTTTTCTTTAAAAAAATGTGTTTGCATTCTTTTTGTCTTATCACTCTTCTAAAAAAACGTGTTGTTTCATTACTTTTAAAAGGTATAAGGTTAAAAAAAAAACATTACATTTTATTGGCATTGTAAGTTTTTTGGCTTGTTTTATTACCCTTCCGTCGAGTGCCGAAGACAAAGGGTGAGGTCTGGGATTGGCAAGTGGCTAATCCCCCCTCGCAATACAAACAAACCCTATCTCAAATTCTGTTCCATTTCCAACGGGCATACATACGACACCTTTTCCATGCATTTAGGGAACTTTTTAAGTCCGTTTGCAGGCTTATTGGCTTTTTTCTCATTAGTTGCGGGAATTAGTTTTTGCTATAACTTTTGACTCGTTGCTCAGTTTTTAGCACTTCTTTAGTCAAAGTTACATGTTTTTTCACACTCTAGACGATGAGATCATTAGTTTTGTAAATGCATTAATTTTATAAAGTCCCACATTTTGGGGGGTGTCTTTGTATTGCTTAATTCAACTCATTTTTTCTTGAGCTTTGTTCTATTCCTTTTTTTTGTGGACTTGTGAGCGCGTCTGCCACAGTATTAGAACAAAGGGATTCTTTCATGTGACGTGAGATGTTGTTTCTCACAAAGCTCTTTCTTCCCCCTCTTGCTTCTCTCTTTCTGTGCTTGCTTGTAGTGTCAATATGTTGTGCCCTACAAACCTTGATTGTTGTCTCCACCATTGCGCATTATTACGCTAATTGCAAGGTGAGTGAAAAACTGGTTCTTGGAACACAGTCACATCTGGTTGTAATCAACGCACTGAATTATAAAGTGCCAAACTCAGGGGGGTGTAATTTTGTTCTGGGGTGGTTGTTTCCTTTCTCTCTCCTTCCTTCTGCATTCCTTGGTTCTATCTCTTCATTATGGATATCTCTAAAGTACCAGTGCTCACACATTTTAATTTCTTTGAATGGAAATCTAAAATTATATTGGTTTTGTGAAGTAAAGGGTTATACCGAGTTACCATGGGTTTAGAGACCGAACCTACTGATGAACCCGAAAAATATAAATGGTTCAACCGTTGTGATGAAGCCTTAGGTCTTATCTGTATGTCCGTCTCTCCCGACTTGCTCTTCCACATCGAAACTTCCTCAACACCCGATCAAGTGTGGAAAATGCTCGATGATATGTTTGGGAAGCAATATGACATGAGAGCGCATGAGTTGGAGAAGGAAACCTACAGGCCTTCTTCTCAAAAAATTTCTGCACTAGAATGCTTCTAAAGGAATGTAAAGTGGATAAGAAAGACTCTCAATTGATCTTGTCGATTCTTTCTAAGTTAGGTCCTCAATACTCTATTTTCGTTTCAAATTTTTAGGCCATGAAAGCCGCCTTGGGTAGTACTTGGACTATGCCCTCCTTTGACAGTTTTTCATCCCAACTCATTCGAGAACAGGACAAGCTCATTCAAATGGGGACTCTAAAATCCAAGTCACATGCCCTTGTGACGAATAAGGGAAAGAAAAATGAAAAAAAGAAAGAAACTAAGGACAAACCTAAGAAAGAAACCAAGACCAACCAACCCCCTGTTAAGCCCGTCACTCATACTTCGACTTCTGAGCCTAAAGCGAAGAAGGAAAAGTATAAATGCTCCTATTGTAAGAATTCTGGCCATGACGAGCAACATTGTTTTCGGAAACAAATTGATCACTTAACTCATTTACTTGAGAAGAATAAAATAAGTGTTCCTGAATCCGTTAAAAAAATGCTCAGAAAGGCGAGTCTTCTAATGCAAAGGAGACTAAAAATGAAAAGAACAAAGGTAAGGCCCTCGTAGCTAGATCAGCTCCATCATCAACTTAGATTATTGATTCTGGTGCCTCGCACCACATGGCTTCTTCAGAGGTTGAATTCTCTAGCATTGAACCATGTGGTATGTCCCAAATCATGTTGGGTGATGACACTCATGTGTCAGTTTTCGGTAGTGGATCGGTAGAGATTGAAGGTGGAACATTTAACCAAGTGTTGAGTGTTCCCAATATCTCTACCAATCTCCTATCGGTTTACCAAATCACCCACCTTGGTGAAGGAATGCGAGTGGAATTTGGTCCTAACTCTGTGATTATTCGTGAGCTTAACTCTAATTGCACTATGGTTGAGGGAAAGGCAGATCACCGTTCACGGTTGATACCTTTTCCCACTTCTCTTCTGATTTGACACCCAATGCCTTGCTCACTCATGCAAATGAGGTTAGCAAGTTATGGCATGATCATTTTGGGCATTCAAATTATCATTACCTTGAACAATTAAGCCAAAACGAAATGGTCAATGGGCTACCCCGAGTTAAGTTTTCTAAGGGTCTTTGTGAGGGTTATACCCTTGGAAAGCACCTTGAAAAAATCTTTGATAAGGGAAATTCCTGGAGAGCTACTCGTCCCTTGGATCTTCTTCATAGTGACGTTTCTGGCCCTTTTCCGTCTCCTTCTTTTACTAGAGCTCTCTATATACTAACCTTCATTGATGAATTTTCACGTTATACTTGGGTATATTTTCTTAAGCTTAAGTCTGAAGTTTTTGAGCATTTTCAAAAATTTAAGGCTCTTGCTGAGAAACAAGCGAAACGGTCTATCAAGGTTCTTCGAACTGAAAATGGAGGTGAGTATGTGAGCAACAGGTTTGAGGATTTTTGCACTTCTGAGGGGATTTATTTGCAGTGTATAGTTGCTTACAGCCCTTCCCAAAATGGAGTTGCAGAAAGAAAGAACCAAACTTTAAAGGAGATGGCTACTTGTATGGTTCACTCGAAATCTCTTCCTCCACAGTATTGGGCTGAAGCAGTGAATTGTGCTTGTTATATTCAAAATCATGTCCCACACAGGCAGTAAGAGGGATGACACCCTTTGTATCCTGGCTTGGACACAAGCCTGATGTCGAGAACTTTCGAGTCTTCGGATCCAAGGCTATTGCTCGGATTCCCAAAAAGAAACGTAAGGCATTGGATCCACAATCCAAACCTTGTATCTTTTTCAGGTATTCTGATGGCGTGAAGGGATATCAAGTGTTGAACCCTACCACCCATGAGCTTTATATTGAGAGGAGTGTGAAGTTTGATGTGTCATCCTTGACTTCAACTTCCACTGAGGTCCTTTTGCCCACTGATTCAGATTCTAAATCATCAGATGATGATTTTGTTGAGCGAGTTCCACCTCTCCCTGCTCCTCCCGATCCTCAAAATTCTGAGTCTTCTGATTCTGACAGTAGTGATGATGAGAACTATGTCCCTTCTCACTCAAGTGAATAATCTTCCGACTTGGAGCCTGAGCCGTCAGGACCTCTTTGGGCCAGGAAAACTTTAAAGAGTGCTGGAGATTTAGTTGGAGATCCATTGGATGAGAGACGTACTCGCTCAGACTTCACTTGACCTCACTCCTTCGCCTCTGCTTCTGATCCACCATCTTTCCACAAAGCTTCTGGGATTCCTGAGTGGGATTCTACCATGGATGAGGAGTATTCCTCACTCATAAAGAATGACACTTGGGATCTTACCCTTCTTCCGAAAGGAAGAAAAATTGTTCGGTGTAGGTGGGTATATCGAACAAAGTATGGAGCTGATGGAGAAGTTGAGAAGTATAAAGCATGACTTATAGCCAAGGGTTTCTCCCAGGTAGATGGGGTTGATTACTCAAAAACCTTTGCTCCGGTTGCAAAGATGACTTCCATTCGACTGACCCTTGCCATCGCTGCCGCTAACAGATGGGAATTCCACCAGATGGACGTTAAGAGTGCCTTCCTTCATGGGGACCTAGAGGAGGATATCTTTATGGAACAACCTCTGGGTTATGTCCATGATCCATCCCTCGTTTTCAAATTAAAGAAGTCTCTCTACGGCCTTAAACAAGCCCCTCAGGCTTGGTATGCCAATATGGACTCCTTTTTACTTGCATCAGGGTTCACTCCGTGTCACTCTGACCCAAATGTGTATATTCTACGATAGGATGACTCCATGCTTATTCTTGTTCTTTATGTTAATGAATTTTTGATCACCGGTAGCTCTTCCTCTATCATTGATTCTGTGAAGATCTCCTTGGCCAACAAGTTCTCCATGTCTGACTTAGGATTACTTCATTACTTTCTTGGGATCCAGATTTCACAATCTGACTCAGGAATTATGATCTCGCAGCCTAAGTACTCTCTTGATTTGCTTGCTCGATTTCACATGTCTGACTGCAAGTCCTCACCTACTTCTTTTCTTTATGGGATTAAGGTGGTTTCTGATTTCTCTTCCCCCTTGGTTGATGGTACCCTTTATTGATAGTTGGTGGGAAGCTTGATCTACCTTACTCACACTCGGCCAGATCTATGGTATGCCATCAGGATCGTGTCCAGATTTATGCAAGAGCTTCATGAGCTGCACTTAAAAGCAACAAAGTGGATCCTTCACTATGTTCGTGGCACTCAAACAAATGGTATTCATTACTTAGGAGGGATTGAGATTGACTTGGTTGGATTTACAGACTCAGATTGGGCCGGTGATCTAGATCATCAGAAGTCTACCTCAGGCTACAGTTTCACTCTTGGTTCAGGTCTTGTCAGTTGGTCCAGCAAGAAATAGAACGCCATTTCCATATCATCAACAAAAGTAGAATACAAAGGATCAGTTAATGCTACCACAGAAGTTGTTTGGTTACAGGGTATTATGACAAAGTTTGGCATCCACTTTCAGCGGCCTACCATTATCTACTGTGACAACATGAGCACTATCTCGATTTGTAGAAATCCCATTCATCATCAGTGGAAGAAGCACATTGAGATTCATATGCACTTCATATGGGATCTGATACCTGAAAACATCATCGACATGCAGTATGTTTAGACAAGTGATCAGGTTGCAGACATTTTCACCAAGCCCTTCACTGAGGTGAAGTTTCTTCACTTGCGGTCTCTTCTTGGGGTGAGGTCTGCTACAGCTGCCCATCTTCTTCAGGCTATATAGTCCTCCTTCTTCTCCTCTTCTTCTTTCCAGAAAGATGTTGTTTTTACATCGGCACCGTATCAGGCTTTTAGTTACCGGGGCCCATTGACACATATTTCTTAGTTGTCTAGGGGAGTCTTCTTTTTCTATTCTGGCTTACCGTGACCTCTTCCTCAGCTTCGATGAAGGGGGGTGTTGGTGTGTGTGACTGTCCAGTCATCGTCCACATCACCTAGGTGAGTCATCTCACCTTGCGAGAGTTATAGGTCTTAGGAAGTCAAATGACAAGTGTCAGATTCTGTCATAGAATCTGACATTGTCATTTGCATCAATGTGTCATAGGAGTTACATTCCTTATTTGGAATTGTAAATCCTCTTCTAGTGGCATCATATGCATCAGTCAACGTCATATGTGTCAATGGCGTCATTGAGTTCTTTCCATGTTTAGGCATGGGGGTTACATAGCACCCCTATTTGTACTTCCTATTTTTCGATCTATGAGCATGAGCAGACCCATTCTTCTTACTTGCAATCTTCTTTCCATTGTTTCGAATCTTGTGTATTGCGTTGGCTTGACATTACCATTGAAGTGCAACTTCGTTGCGGTGCATCGATTTTCAACATCGGTTCTCACGAATCCCTCTTTCATGGACATCCATCAAACCATAAAGGAAAGAGGAAACATTTTAGATGAAATTTGTAGCCACCCTAGTAGATATTTATGTAAAATGTGGAAGCATAACAATATTAATATAAAAAAATCATTTCCAATCTCAATCGCATAACATTAGGTAGAGAGGCGTGGTTGAATGAATCATTCAACATTTTTCTTACTACACACAACCCCCAATAAACTATTTTGCAATTCTTTAACTATTGCAGATTTGAATTTCCTTTCTTGCATTTCCATGAAAGGAAATTAAAATCCACATCAATGAGAGGGAATTCAAACTTTCCACGCACCAATTTCTACCTAACACCTATCTGTGACAAGTTCATAACTTTAGTGGAATTGATGATCATAAACTATTTGACCAAATTACCGAACAAGACAATCTTCTCATGGAATATCCTTATTGCAGATTATAGGAGACATGGGCATCCGTTTACAACATAAATAACATTTTACTAAATGTAACCAACACTTTTCCAACATGATCCACCTTAGATAACATACTCCAAGCATGTGCCCCTTTAAAATAGGGTATTCAAAAGACTACAAGTGTTATTTAATATGTGGCGACTAATTAATAGAAAACTAATATGGGGTTAAGGAATCTACAAGGATTAGGTGAAGATTTGTATAAATAAAAAGTTTCAAAATTGAAAGGTACCAAAAAACAATCCAGGTTATGGAATAGTGGAAATCCTAAAAAACAAGATTTGCATTTTCATAAGAAAAGTCTACTTCCATTGTCCACATGATATGATTTTCTTGATATTGTATGGCCTGTACAATGCAAGTTCATATATAAAGGATTTAAGATTTATCTTTAAATCGCATTATAAATCACATAAGCAACCCTTGCAAAATATAGATTCGGATCTGCAAGTGCTCCTTTGTAAGATGGAAGAAAAGATTAAAAAAATCCAGATTATGGAATAATAGAAATCCTAAAAAAGGATATTTTTATTTTCATAAAAAAATTCTTCTCCCATTGTCCACATGATATGATTTTTTTGATATTGTTTGGCCTAGACAATGCACATTCATATACAAAGGATTTTAGATTGATCTTTAAATGACACTATAAATCACACAAGCAACCCTTGAAAAATATAGATTTGGATCTACACGTGCTCCTTTACAAGATGGACGAAAAGATCAATTTGTTGCTCAAAATTATAATCGTAAAGAAAATCATCATCCTGCATCACAAACAAAACTTGATAAAGAACATGTTGATATACTCTCAAAGAAATTGAGTAATGACATATAGGAGCAAAAATGGTTACCTGAATTGTTGTTCATGTTGTTTTAATATCATAGAAAAATTCAGGAGGATCATAATGATATGCCATAATTCCAGTCAAAACTTGATAAAAACGTGATTTATTGAAAAAGGCATATTGCAAAATAGTTTCATATATTTGTAATTTTATACAAAACATGTTTGCAATTTACAGCTACCTAAAAGAGCTAACAATCAGGAAATTTTTAATTAACAAGCATGATCAAATTGAAACTCCACGCCTTACAACTACATCTGACTTTGTTTCTCATATAAATTTTACAGTTCTCACCTTTCCAATATATCACCTTGAGGTGTGTGGAATCCATTGATGAGATCTGCAATTGCTGTAGCACTTGGATAAGATAGTTTAGCATCAATATTGAGTTCCTTTTATCCAAACTAAACAAAGTAATCAATACATGTTATCAAATTAGTTATCTAAAAACCAAACGCAATCATTTGAATTTCTTGCCTTCGTGGGAGGCACCAAAGCTAAAATGCCAATCATATAGCCAATATCGGGCTCCTTAATAGTATTTGGAGAGTTTCCTTTCATATAAATTCCCACCTATTAATAAGTGTTTCTATTCATCCAAATCCTCCTTATCACCATATTGAGTGAGTTAGAGTTAGAACATATTAGTGCCACATTTCCCAGAATAAATGTTAGTCATTACATATAGAAAAATGAAATGCTGAGAACTAATTAATACCGCCATATGTAGTGCTACAACAAGCAATAATGTAGGTTTGGATCACAATGTTTTCTTTTATGATAAATAAATGTCCAATACCCTAATTTTTTCCATTATCATGCTCAATACTCTCATGAGAACAAAACCCAATAGCCCCATGAAAATGTTCATTATGAGAACACGTCTAGTGGTGAGATTGATCTTCATAACTATGATGCTAAACATATTCTTATCAACAGGGCCACCAATAGTCCTGTCAAATTCATTTTCTCTCGCCAAGAGTGCACCTTATTTCTATCGAAGATATCTTACATGCTCAATTATATAATTATATTCTAGAGTCTGTAGATGTCTCATCTATTCCTATGCCTTCAATGATCTCCCCTACCTCAGCATCAAAAATTTTCTCATTCCCAAAAGATTTATATTTCCTTTAGTGATACATCTCATCATACTCAATTTGAAACTAGAAGTTTCATGGGGATACTGAGAATAGTGCCATCGCCAAGTTAACAGGGAAGGAAAATAAAAACCCTAATAAATATACAAAATCTCTGCAAGGCATAGGAGGCCACAGACGACTGTAAAGATATGATCACGTCTCTCGTTCTCTATATTTGTATCCAGAGTGCCCGTAATAGAAAAATGTGTTTTCAAATCCCAACCGCCATATAAACCCTAACCGACAGGGATTCCAAAAAAACACATTGATTTCAAAGAATGGACATTCCTAAAAAACAACCTTAACACCCAAATGGAGTTATCATCCCAACGTTGTAATTGGTCAGGGCCGAATGAGGAAAAATGATCCAATATTCTATGCGTGGAGGTATAGGGGAAGCGTCTACGAAATGAATAAAGCAATTCACGATTGTCAATGGGTAGAAGGAACAACAATACCAGAAACTTTGCTAGGGGTTTTCCAACAATCAGATGACAGAGCTGTGCGGAATGATCATCCAATGCCCAATTTCACCTCAAAAATTAGCTCATTTACACACTCGATCTCATCCCCTACGCTCGAGAAGAAATGGTTCGTCCCCTTAATGGTCAAAGGAACAGAAACCATAATGTTTGGTTTCAAGGGATCGATGGCCGACCACACAAACATATCATAATCCCTCGAGTCATCGAAATTATAGTTCTTGTAGGTCATCATATTATACATCTGTATAACAGAATGGTTCGCATTGGTGTTGAAAAATGGAAACGCACAAATTCGCCATCATTACCATTTTTAGAAAGTAAAAAATTAATGGCGTGGAAATGGTGTGGAGTGTGTGAGCTTACTCAAATAATCGTCAAGACTAAAATTCTGGCTACTTTCCCATTTGGTATAGTCAGTCACAGACGCATGTTTTTTAGCATCAAAAAACCATCCGGATGCGCTGCCAATAGTGCCATTCTAAATGTGCGGGATTCACTATGCGATTTTGAAGGGCCCATTCCTCTTTCGTATGCATTTCTTGTTAAAAATAGCCCCAAAAAAATTCTAAAAATATTTGGAAAACATGAAAACATCCAAACGGCCATCAAGCCGTCAAATTTAACACAGTCGCAAAAATGTCCGGAAGAGCCTTTCCCATAGGGGGAATGCCTTCCACGTAAATATTCTCCATAGTCAATGTAGATGAAAAGAAAGCGCTATAGAAGTCGAAGATAGTAAGATGAAATGTTTATTATTATTTGAATGAGAGGTGGATTGAAATGATATTAAATTAAATTACATTTTTAATATGATTTGTAATTCAAAACATAAACAAAACTAATATATAAATCAATATAAACCCATTTATATAGGTCTATAAGAATATATACTTTATGAAATGGTAGTTATTAGTTATTATATTGCCCAAGGCAGATTATATAGGATTCAATTTGCAAAAACATTTAACCTTAAATACCAATAAATTTCTTTTCTTTAAGTTTTGTTTTTTGAAAAATAAATATTTATTTCTTTTTGAGAAAATATTATTCCTTTTTTCTTGTTAGCCAAAAAAAAATTGTAGACATATTTGAGATTTTATAATTAATTTAAATAGACATTTTTTCTTGCTACTAATAGATTAGTGACATCTAACAAATATATTTATTTTCTATAGTTCAGACATTACAAATGTTATGAAAAGACATAAAAAAAAATCCATAAATAACATTTTGCATTAATGATTGCCATTAAAAACATTTAAACTTTGCTCCCGTCTGCCATTTGTACAACCTGGGGGATTGCCTCGTTCTTCCTTTCTATGTCTACAATAATCCATTGCCGCCCTTTACATTCCAGCATATTACTTTGGCCTTAGTATCTTTTGCAATGTCCAGGTGCGAGGTTGAGATATGTTTTTCCTGGCGGGTTCCATAGCTGCATCCATGTCATAGCGCAAGCCTGTTTTGGTCCGTTTCATAAACTGGCTCAGACGAGGAAGAACTGAATCGCCCAGATCTGTACAGTGCTTGCCCATGCTCATCATTTGAATTTTGTAAAATCTTGATTCTGAACAAGTGCCTTACTACAAATTATATTCTGAGGAACTTCGAATTTCAAGACACATTCATTATTATTATCAGAGCTACTATTTGTTTCAGAGCTGCCCTCGTCCATTCGTTCGGATTTAATTTCGGAGTCCCAGTTGGTCACCTTTGCTCGGCCCGTGTTGGATTTTGCAAGGCGTTTAAATGTTTTTAGTCGTTTTAAGCATCAAAATACGGCCACTTTTAATGACAGGTAAATATATAATTCAAACGTCGAAATTACATGTATATATGAAATTTGACCGTATATATATAATGATTAAGAATTAATTTACACTATAGACTAGCAATCGCATGTGTACAATGCAATGTTAACGCCGAATGATATATGTTATTTGATTTAGAGGTATAGTTATTACTTTTGTAGTTGATGTTGATAAGGGGTGTGATTGATTTTGTAAGTGTAGAAATATAGATGAAGCACTTCATTTAAAAGTTCTATATACATTTAAAACTTGTTACAAATTCGTACATATACATTTCTAAATCTTATATCATGAGTGGTAGTGGTTTATGGCCATTTTTTTGCAAATCTTATATCATAACAAAAGTGCAAGTAATATTCATTTAGTTTCTTAATAGTAATTTCAATCCACATAGTAGTAGGAGACAATGGTATGTTAATGTCAAAGGAAATACAACAGTTTTCTTTTAAAGCGGGGAAAAAGAGGGAAACATAGATATGGAATAACTAACATAGTGTTGATAGTTCGAAGTATAGAAAGGAATGGATGAGGGTGTAAAGTTTGAAGGGACGGATGCGGTAGAAATATTTGCGTAAAGAAGGTTACGGAGGAGATGCACTGCCATCTACTTTGTTTGAACTGAGGATGACACATTTCAATCTATTGATTCCGCAGTATGTCTCTTTTTTCATGGAAAGTGTGAAGTAGTATTTGTTGCTAATGACATTTCTTGTAATCTCACTATTTGCATCTTTTTCTATAGACAATAGGTGGAGGTTGTTAGATGCAACACCCATGATTGACTTAGTTATCTTATCAAAAGCAGTAACTGATTGAAGTTCCCCTGTTGGGTCCTTTAGATCGATCCTAAGTGCATATCTATACTCATAGTTATGAACTTGTATGTTGCAACTCAAACAAAACCATGAACCATTTCCATGCTCTCGCACTTTTTTCCTGCATTGTTTGTCACCTTTTTGAAGAGGACATGTTGTGTTAAAAAAAAATTCCATACTAATAGTTGTGATTTCTTTGAACTAAGGATGACATATTTCAATTTGTTGATTTCGTGGTATGTCTCTTTTTTCAGGGAAAGTGTGAAGCAATATTCATTGCTGATGACATTGCTTGTAATTACACTATTCACATCTTCATCTATAGACAATAGGTGGAGGTCACTAGCTGCAACACCCATGATTGACTCAAATGTCTCATCAAAAGTAGTAACTAATTGAAGTTCTCTTATTGGGTCCTTTAGATCGATCCTGAATGTATATCTATACTCATAGGTCTAAACTTGTACGTTGCAACTCGAACAAAATCATGAACCATTTCCATGCTCTCTCACTTTTTTCTTGCATTTTTTGTCACCTTTTTGAAGAGGACATGTCGTGTAGAACAATCTGTACATTTTGATATTTGTGATTTCTTCAGTAACCATGACCCATTCGTTTCCCTCAGTATTCCCCATTTGTATTACCTATGAAATCTTTGTTACAGAGGTCAAGCATTTTAGAGGGCCCAAAAATTTGCTTGTGATAGAGGGCATCAGATGGGAGTAGTCATCAGTATCAACCCAACCATGAAGTGTAATATTTTCTGAAATTGGGGGGTTGACGTAACATTTGGTACTTGAAACGGTGTCAACTAAGGTCCCATCGAAATTGGAAATGTGAACAACTTTCAAGGCAAGGACCGGAAAATGTTGTATACAAATAATGTCTTCAAGTTCTTTGCTTATCTCATCTAAGTGTTGTCCCCACAAAGTGACAATGAAACTTAATCCTGACATGTCCTTTAATTGTAGAGTTCTTCTTTTTGTTTCAGACTGGTCATGTCTATGAATAGTTGAGAATGATGACATCACAAAAAGAATTCCAATCAAATCAATAGAAGAACCGACAGTGTTTGCAGGTATGTCGTTGATTTTGGTGAAGAGAAAGTGATGAGAAGGCAATGTATCCTCATTTGCTATGAGAGAAGTTATGGTTGAGGAAATTTGCAGGAAAATCTCCAAAGTATTGTTCAAATGGTTGTAACATAGCTTTGCACCAGCAATCCTCCCAATCTTACCATTTGAAATTTTATATATGTAAGATATGTGTTAGCTCAACTCAGACTAGTTCTTATCCTTGAATTTGATGTAAATATAATCTCAAATATATAAAGTATAGTAAAGAAATTGTGTGACATAAAGAAGTCCTTCTGCCCACTACATCTTCAACTCAACATATACTAGACAACCAACATTGGTAGGAATGCATATTTAGATGGAATTTAAAGCCTAAAAATTCAAAGAAACAAAAGAAATAATGAAGAATAGACAAAATTATAAGAAATAGTTTGGCTTGTATGATTTATCTCTAGATACAATTGAGTGAACGTGTTCAAACCTTGAATATTTAAAATTACAAAAAAATATAGAAAAGTACTGAGGGGTGGATAGAAATGAATATAAATGAGTATTGTATTTTACGAGTTAACATGATGATGGTTTAACCTAAATAGGGCTTACTACTTCAATTATGACAAAACAATCCAAGCTCAACTAGAGTGATGAATTCCTTTGGAGGGTCCAGTCTCAATTGTGATCCAGAATATCATTCACACTCCATAGAATACTATTCCAAGTTCTTCATCCTTGGGAACACAGTGAACTCTGAAGTTTTAGATAACATTTTGTACATCTAACGACAGGGAAACATGGCCTAAACACAAGGAAAGGGAAAGTGGACGGAAAATACGGCACTATTCTTTGCCCAGATTATTGTAAATAAGTAGATGAGCCCAGTAGTGAACTTGAGTTTTAACATAAAAATTCATCAGGTGTCACTATGTAGAAGGTTCTCATAACAATGATTTTTGTCAGCAAGAAACAGACTAATCAAGACAATGCATTTGCAGGATAATTCAACACCCAATATTTTACAAGGAATAAATGCTTTGCATAGACATAGCTATAAGGAGATTTTGTTACTTGATATCAATTGCTCACAAGAGGAAAGTTATGTAAACATATTTAAGAAAACAAGGTGTGGGGTATTGCTTGCCCGGGTACAACTAAAAACCCTTTATAAACATACAAAGAAAATAAATTTTCTCAGGAAACCCATAAAAAGAGTGGTTCCCAAACCCTAAAAAAAAATAAAAAATAAAAAATTCCCTCCCAATCGTTAAAATGTCTCAGTCGGCCCGTTGGCTAGTTGCTAACCCAATGGGCCTCGTGGACGGACAAGATGAGATCCTTCCTTCCTCACACATTTCACTCACCCGAACGACTTTTTCACAATGGGATTATGCTCTCGCAGGCCTTTCGTATACACCTCCAACCCGCAATCTGAATAAAACTTAAGCAGATCGTCGAAGCTCAAGTTCTTGTGGGCAGCCAGGTCGTTTCTACTAATTAGTGCAGTCTGAATTCTAATCCTAGATCGGAAAACTTGCATTAACAACAGTTTGTCCAAATGCAATTATACTCAAAATTTAATAGCATAAAGTACTTCCATTTAATTATATTGATGTTTTCTAGGATACAAAAAAAAAGGGCTATATTTGTGTCACTCTAAATCTTCAGCCATAGACAATGCTGCCAAAATCAACGCTCAGTAAGCACCTATTTCAGAAATGTATGGACTTTGGTTCATTCCTTTCAATAGTGTCACCCATGATATGCTAAATGAATCAAACCTCATAATAGAGCTATCCATTAAGTTAATGCTAAATTTTGCTGGTAGTTAGGAAGAAGAAGCACTCATGTATATGGCTTGTTCAGCTTGGATCTTGGTATCACCAATAATCTCTGCAAGAACATTGACCATCCTTAAAATGATGGAATCGATTGACATCCCTCAAAACTTGTCGACCAACAACCTTGGAAATGAATCTGGTCGCGGTGTGACAGTCGCCACATACACGAAGGTTTTTCATAATTCTGATAGATGTCCCAGAGGGTGTGCTGATTAGCCCAAAGGCAATAGCCAGCTTCTCACTGTGGTGGCCAAGAGAATGGTGCTTCTTCTCTTCTTCAACATCATGTAGCACAAAGTTCATATCAGGAAAATACCCTACTTTCTTTATTTGTCTCATTAAGTCATCCAATTTTGCATAGATATCCACTGTTTGTGGATAACCGATGCACAACTAACACAATAAACCCAAATTAAATACATATAACATCAACTATAAAATAAATTAACTATCGAAAACGGTATCAAATTAGTCATGTACAAATTTTTAACAAGTTTGAAATGCAGAAACAACCTTAAAATTAAGTAGCCCATCTATATTTCTACAGTTACGAAATCAATCACACCCCTTATCAACAACTACAAAAGTAATAACTATCCCTCTAAATCAAATAATATATACCGTTACTCACAAGCGGAAAGTTATGTAAACATCTTTAAGACTTACTAATACAACAATGCCATGTTAGAAACAATAGTTTAGACAAATGGTAGTCTAGAGATCTAGAACTCAAGTACCAAAGAAGAGGTTATCATGTGCATAGTTTGATGTTATATGCGATACATTGAGCCATTGTATCTACAATCCATGAAGCTCAATATATAATGAGGGAAATGTCTCGTAAGGAAGGGTATATGATCATCAACAAGGTTAGTACCCAAATAAAGCTTGAAAGAGACGGTAAAAAAATATTTCTACAAGGGGTACTGGTAGATAATGGGAAGTGAAGGTGAGCTTGTTGTTAACAAGTTGTTAGATATTTTCTAAGAATATGGAAAATGAAGGAATCCTCTTAGATGCAATAGAGAACAAATTAGGCCTTGGGTGCTTATGAAACCCGCCCTTACAAATCATCACACTACCATCATAATTGTATCTAGTTGTTTTTGAAAGATAAGCCTTGATTTTGAAGAAAACATTGAAAAAGATCATGACACTTGCTAAGAACAATTCTTCATATTTGCTAATGAAGTATTAGGAAACAAAAGGATTATTCAAACACCAAGACCAATAAGTTGGTTACTGCATACGAAATAAAAAGAGAAACTCAGACAATTACATAGAACTATAAAAGAAGGTGACTTATGCTCCATTTATTGTATAGACAAATCTTGCCCATCAAAATATTGATAAGTAACTGGTGCTATTACCACTGGTATAGGTTTCACACAAGCTTTCTTTTACCATTAGGTTGGGAAACAAAAGTTCTTAATTGTTTTATGATTGTATTTTAAAACTATTGAATATGGTTAGTGAAAAGGAGGCATTTCATCAAACACGATGGGTGCCCTGTTCTAAATCTCCCATTCTAGCAGATGTAGCACACCAAAAATACCAACACAAGGACAACACAGTGAAATACATGATAAAAAAAAAAATTTGACTTGCTTTGACACAACACGACACAACATGTCGTCACAAGGTTACAACCAACACCAGGAACCACTTGTTACGGGGGAGACCACAAGGTCAGCACGAGAACATTCACACCTATCAAGGAAAATGTACTTTTCTCTTCTTGACAGAACAACATTGGAGTCCAACCACAAAACACACTTACAGTTAGGGCATCCCATGAGGAATTTCTTGTTTGCTAAAGTGTCTCTTAATTCTTAACTTACGTTCTTATACAATTTCATGTAACGATTCACACAATTCTTTTCACAAGGGAGAACTTCTTTCTTTTCAACGGTTGGCTAAATAACTTAAGGCCAAGCTTTCTAAACTGGGATCATCAATTTGATGTCCAAATCTTTCTTATTCATTTGATTTTAGAACATTTTCCGTTTCTTACAAGGTTAATTAATCTTATTCAAACCACTAACACATGTTCCACACCTCTGTTGCACAGGTGAAGGCATAAGTTCCGATGGATTGAAAAGTACCGCTTAGGGTTCATAACAATAGCCTTCTTGTTTAAGGATTAAACTTTGACATTGCTTAAGAAATATCACCATGAATCAAGGCAAGGGTTAACAGAACAGGACAACAGAATTTAGCTATAGGGTCACATTGTTTACTATCAGTCTTTTATTGTGGTTAAGAGTTTATCAAGATTGGTTAAATGTTCCATCTAGACTTTACTTCATTAAGTTTGACAAAGGAGAACATTTCAAATGATAGAGAGAGATTAAGGTTTAAATAATCAATTTCCCTCCTACTTATTAAATCCTATCATCTTCTAAAATCTAACCATTGATTTCACCAAGAGATCATTTAAAGTTTCACCATAGAAAGGATAATGTTTATTAGTTTAATTTTAATAAGGACTATCCAGCTCACTTCATAGTGCTTGCAAACTCATTGCTACTAAGCCTTAGGAGGATTTAAAACTCAACATTTTAACTCAAGAGCAAAGTTTAATAGTACTCGTTTGCGAAAACAAAACAAGGTTATATCAATTCATTCCAACATGATGTACAAATCAAAGGGACATATCATCTCTATTGAACCATGACTAGGGAGAAAGAGAGTAATAACATGGGACATGCCCTGCTACTATACTAAGGGTTAAAGTTCACTAGAATATCCCATAGCCAAGCGGTAATCAAACTTCATCTTTCACATGATAACCAAACAAGCCATAGTTTCAACAGTTACGACAACAATACTCTAGAATACATTTACTAGGCACCGACCCTTCTTCTAAAATGTCCAAAGGTCCTTTCCAAATTTTATAACATAATACACATTCATACAAAGGAACATCATAACCAAGATTGATGCAATAATCTACAAGTCTTTCTATCATCTAACCATGTAAGCCATCTGCAACAAATTTTCTACAAGAGTCAGTTCACGAGAACTGAGCAAGATAAGACTACACAAAACCACCATAACTATTATCTAACAATATCACAAAAAGGAAACACTTTATTACAAGAATTGTTTCAAACCTCTAAACACTACTAACACATCAAGTCATATTAAAGTCTTCATCATGCCAATCAAGAAGGGGAAGACCTTGTACTTCAGTTAGGAGCAAAACAACGAAAGTAATAATCGTATGAGAATGGCCCTTGGCCCTATAAGGAGATATAAAAAATCTAGCAAAGAACAAAATTCCCATCAAGTAAGTAAATAACAATGATTACAAGATTTAGATTTGATATAAATAGACCAACCATCTAGAATTTTATCAAAGGTACCAACGCATAAGCTAAAATAATACATTTCTAAAAGAACAAAAGTTGATCGGCCCAAGAAAGGGGAAACACGGGTTTCAAAATTTAACACAAAAATTCATGTACAAATGAGTTTCAAACCGGAAATCAAATAGAGTTTACACACAATATAAGTTTCGAAGCGAAGGCATAGTATACTAGTTTTGACCATTAACTACAAATAGATTTACCAATCATCCAGGAAGGGTCAAAGTCTTACAGGCGAGTAGCAAGCATGCGAGAGAAGAAGGGGGTTCCGTCACACAAGGGTATATAATAATGTCATCCACAAATTTTATAACACTAAGGATTTACAAACCTCCACTACAATACTAATGTTTGGTTAATTTTAAATAAATTACCCATTTCCCAAAACAACCAAATTTTACGGCAACCCTTGGTAATGCCGTCAACTGTCACACAAATAGATACAAACTTAATTTCTAAGTGAATTTATCAAAAAAAAGCCTTCCGCTATGAATTCATAAGATTATCACACGAAAGCTGAGTTTTCCCGAAGGTCAATCTCATTTATGGAAATCTCCATCACAAACTATTACAGTAATTACATGCATAAAAACTGACCAATATTAATTAATAGCGTTAACGTTACAAGGGAGAAAATAATGCCAGTTAGGAAAACCAGAAGAGCGCCATCAGAAATAAATTCACACAGGGTGATTGGGCCAAAACTAATCTAGTGTCAACGAGGTACTGGATTCACACAAGGAAACCTCGAGCTTAGTTGATTCGAAAAGCTAGTTATGATTCAAGCTGATAGGGATGGTCAAGGTACTCCTTGAGAATGGCCTTGCAAGCCTAGAAACGTGATGAAAGGTAAGATAAGAGTCTAAACACGCGATCAGGAAAACACATCGCACACAAATGTTTTCATTCTAAAAGTTTACTACCAAAACTCAAGCTGGCTAGCCCCAAGCATTGATCACACATTCTCACAACCTTTCCTTCTCGATGCCAAAAGGATATCAAAGGGACTTGCGAAGGAGCTAACAAAACGTCAAAAGACAACTTGGGTGCTAGGGAGGAGCTTCACAGTTATCATAACTTACTTCCATGTTATCGAAAATACTAGATAATCAACATAACAACTTGCAACTCAATCGCAGAGAAGAATTAATACATAAACAAAAAGATGAAGTTCTATCATTCGAGTAAGGGAACATAACATTCAGAGGAGAGGGCACACACATCCTTTTGTCCCACATACTATCAACAATGAAAGCTAAAACGAGGAGAAACAATCAGAAAGGGAAATCTCTCATCATGACATCCAACTGACAAAACAATGCAAGGAAAAGTGGTTCGATTTCGCAATAATTGTAAATATAATAGCAGTAGAAAGGTGTAGAAATATCTTGCCTATTTCTCCAGCTTCAACAAGTCGTACGAACTCCGCACGGGTTAGCATAAGAACCGTAGGTACTGGAATCCGGGTGCACCAGTTCTAAGCAGTCCACATTCACGATCCGCGAGACCAAGCAATTGAGGAGGATTCTTTTTTTTTCAAACAGTATGGGTGTCTCAACCCACCCAATTGTCCACAACCAACAATCATTGTTGTCCAAAAGACCACATTTCTTTCAAGTTTTGCCCAAACCATCCGAACACTTCGCTGAGCATCCAGTATCAGGAGTAAAATCCGTCTTAAGACAGTTATGTGCCCAGGACACTAGCAGATACAACAAGCAACGAAAATCTCTTTTTCAAAAGCATTGGAGAACGTCCATGCCCTGCTCAAACAATCCCACTTTGGTATAGGCATGGAGATGCTATCAAAGGTTGTGGAGTTTGGCTTTACACCTGCTCTTTGCATTTGCTTGTAAGTTTATAAAGCCATTGCCAGATGAGTTTCTAGAATCTACACCATTACAAGAAATCATTTCTTTGTCTTGCTTTGGTCTTGGATTGTTCCGAAGAAAAACAACATTTATACTTTTTTTTTTTGACAAGACAGCCTGTATGGTGATTGCAGAAACATGGGCATCATTACAGCAATACCAGCGGGCATTTGCATCCTTGACATATGCATAATAATTCCCAGAGTCCTGTGAATAGCCTGAATGGACAATGCTACCAAAATAGTGTATACTCTGGCCTTGGGTCCTGACTATCTCTAGACATATGGCCAGTAAGTCCCAAGTGTTCCTCGGAAATAATGTTGCGATCTATCTTGCCACCAAATACATCTTCAAATCTCTTCAGCTGAATCACTAGAACATTTGGAGCTTGAATAATTGACAACTGCTTGTGCGCTGCTGAAAACTTCTTGCACTTTTCACAGTTGTACTTGTTATTCCCATCGAGCACCTCAACTTGAAGGAATCGGCCAAGAGCTTCCTTTAAGGAGTTGGCGTGCAAAAACTCAAGGCTGATATCCATTATCTCATCCATCTTGTTCGACTCAGTCCCACAAGAAAGGCACTTGAATTGGCTCTGCAATACACTGCCAAAAATTTCCTTAACAATGGTATTGGGCTCCTGCTTTAATTGCTTGCCCCCCCCCTCAATTAGTATGATCCTTGTACATCTTTATGCAGACATTGTTACAGGCTACTATCACAAAACGGAGAAATTCATGTGCATCTTCATGTTTGCCAAAACAGTGACTCGTTGAAGATGCTCATATAATTTGCAAAGCAAAAAGTGCTTCATGAGTATTCTGATATGAAACAGATCCATACTTATGAGGTCCTCTTTCATGGGTTACATCGTAGAACAAGAAAGAAATCAATAGAGAATCTTAGTAAAATAAATTTCTTCAGGTCTGTTGGAAGCACTCTCACTGTCACAAAGTCAGTTTGAAGAAAAAGAACTCAGTACCTGTTCTGAATCTGACAAATATCCTGCTACCTTCATCTCCCAAGATGTTCTCTCCAACACTGCATAGATCTCTTGTGCCTGAGGGTGTGATCTGTCACCTACACAAAACGCATGCGCCAAAAAAAATAGCAAAGCAAACGTGCTTCGCAAATATACTGCAATGAAACAGATCCGCGTCTAAGAGATTCTCTTCCATGAGTTACATCACAAAACAAGAAGAAAACGTTTCAATAGAGACTCCTTGCGATAAACTTCATCCGGTCTCCTGGTAACACTCTCACTGTGACTTAGTCGATTTTGAGAAACAGATCTTGGAGGAGAAAACCGAAACTGAGGATGCATTGATACTGAACAGATAACAACAAAGTTTTACAACCTACTTGGTGGAGGCGCTCACAAGGCTTCGGCTATACTATAACATGCCTACTGCCTGGCTAAAAGCTATTACAGGCTGTTGCTGTGGATCCCCGACAAGATTACCCTTCGCAGCACCCAAAAAACGTGGAGGCCACTATTTTTCTGAGATAAGTTAACTTCTCTACCCTGTAGCTACTGTATATGGTCAATCACTTCCTCACGGCACTCTCCTAGGAGAATTTTAGTTCTACGCTCCACTAGAACTGCCTGTACAGCAATATTTTGAGAATCCACACCCACCGCAGGTTTAATTGGCATTTGATAATAAGGTCCAGAGTAACGTGTTGCAGGCTACACAGAAGCCAAGGCATACGACCAGCACTTAATTTGCGCGTGAAGGACCAGGGAGCAAGTCAAGGCGTGTTGGTGAAACAATAAAGGAGAGATGGCAAGTGGCCATCACTTCCACCCACTCTTAACTAAACAGCGAACAAACAATATCCATAGGAGTCAACATCTCCATCCCTCAATGCATCCAAAGCCTAGGCTAGATAAATGGGGGAAAAAGGAATCAAGGATTAGTTTAAATTTAGTTTTTTTTTTTTTTGTTTTTTTTTGTTTTTTTGTTTTTAAAAAAAAAAGGAAAATCTTTATATATACGAGGCATTACAGCAGAAGTTGGGAGGATGCTGGAAAAGATTGTGGAGTCCGCATGTACCCTTTCCGATTGCATTTTTCAGAAAGATGTGAAGGCCTTTCAAACACAACCATTTTTTTCATCCCATGTGATAAATGAAGTTCATGAGGTCACATTTGTTTCAGGCATTTAGTCAAACAATTCGTATGGCACCACTTTGTGTGATGGAGGACATGAGAACTGGTAGACAATGGAAACCTTCGATGAATAATCTGCCAATGATCCACTACCATGGCTTTGATTGAAAATACGTCTGAAATGTTTGAATTTTATGTGGCTTTGATTGAAAATTTGTCTGAAATGTTTGAATTTTATCTCAGGAGTCATTTCCGTGTCAAAAGGCTCACAGAGGTCTGCCTCTTTTTCAGGCTTATAACAACTTCTGTAAATTCCATAGTGCCCCTGCAGCCAACTATCATGAGACCACCGACTACCATAAATGACATTAAACTCGTTGCGGAGTAGATTAGGAAAAAAGGTTTACCAAGAAGAAATTTAATCGTGTTTAAAAACGTTCAAACGACCATAAAATTTAACATATTGGGCGAAAGGACTGGAAAGGGCTTTCCCGTAGGAGGAATTCCTTCAGCGTAAAAAGTTACGTCTACTTAATAACGCATGCATAAAGTGATGCCTCCATAAAATTACTAAAACCATGCGCTAAATGTCCCGTGAGAATAATATGTAAAACCACTTTTCCCCTAACGCGTCTGAAGAGAAACGGAAAGGGGGGGTTCCATTGATGCAACCATCGAAGAATCCATCCACCTGATATTATTGGAGTCCAAATTGGAGCTGACATTAATAAAAGGCATCATGTTTGTGCTTTTTAAATGAAGTGGTCCATCTATATTTCTACACATACAAAATCAATCACCCATAGTTTAAACAAACACAACTACAAAAGTAAAAACTATCCCTATAACACAAATAACATATACCAGTTTTTGTTTGCAAAATGCCTCAAAGAAATGCGGTTTCATGGAATGTCATAATTGTAGGATATGCACAAAATAGCTCTGACAATGATGCTCTCAAACTCTTTGAGGTAATAAAGCACTCTGGATTGTACCCTAACCATTTAAGCTTTGTTTATATATGCTTGCATATTTAGTCACATTTATGTTTCTTGGAGAGCTAATATGTTAAAGCACTTAGTCATTTTTTCAATCTACTTTGACATCAACACTTCACATTCACTACAATCTCGAGAGTGAGTGATAGCAAACTTACATCTCTTACTTGCATTTGTATTCAATTATTACACAATTAAATATTATTTAAAATCCCTTCTGGTGTACTTTGCAACATTTGTTTTGGCTTTAATAGAAAATCAAAATTGTCAATCACGCCCCTTATCAACAACAACTACAAAAATAATAACTATCCCTCTAAATCAAATAACATATACCATTCGGTGTTCACATTGCATTATACACATGCGATTGCTTGATGGTCTCGTCTCTGAAGCATTTTACGTGTAAAGATGAGCAATGTGGATTACCCTTACTATCTCTTCCTTATCGATTTCAGATTCTCCTTTCGCAATTCTTCTGTCTACCAGCTCAAATGCCTCATTTTTCTCGTGTAAACTCCACGCCTGTACATAAACACAGAGGATTCTTCAAGATGCCCCTCAAAACATGTAATCCAGGAAAGATCTTAAATGAAGTTTCGAGTCTTACCCATTGTAGAAGGAGCTCCATCTCGGGTGGAAGTTTAGGATCCCTGACCTTTCTGCCACTCACAATCTCTAGAACCAGCATACCATAGTTGTACACATCCACCTTATCTGTCAATTGACCATGAGTTGCATACTCTGGCGCAATATACCCTATATGGTCAAGGCTCAACTTTGGTCTTTGATCTCTCTGCATATCACTATATGGTCAAAATTGTAATATGATTGACGAAATTTAAAACCAGTAAATAAAAACTGAGGCAAAACATTTACCATAAGAGATATTTTATTTTATACATAATACTAACAATGAAAACATATTCATGGTAGGACTTATTACCTTTAGAAAATGTTTAGTGAAAGACAGAGCTTCAAGGCCTAGACGCCTAGTTAAAGACAAAATTTCAAGACCTGGAAGCTGTTGTAGAAGTCTGGTAATAAGAGGAAGCTTATTGTTTTGAATACATGTCCAGCTGAAGAGCTTGAGTTGTTTCAATGTTTAGAAACCCTCAACTATATCAACAAATCTAGTTGCAAAATCTTCACTCTCTTCTTCCCACATAAAGATCTCTAATTCTATCAAATCTCCATTGCTTGTCAGGTCAGCACTTACAAGTCTATTTGAAAATTCATCTAACAAGATTATATTACATTTGACACATGTTTGGGAAAGACAAATTTAAAGTGAAATACAACAGATTAGGGCAATTGAGTGTTAAAGTTCCAACTACTACATCTTCTCTGTCCCAATCGCCATGATCAAGTAATCTGAAATTCTGAAGATTTGGAGTAGAGATGGTAAGTTCGCCAAGGTCTCTGTGTACGACACAATCCTCTAAGTAAAGATGATGTAAAATAGGGCACTTTGATATGAAGTACACTAACGAGGCCGGGTTTTCACAAAAGGTGTTGGCTTTTATAATCCCTTCCAAATTTGTTTCAGATTATGAAAAGAGTGAGTTGAAACATGTGCAAACATCGAAAAGTGTCATGAAAGAATGCTCCATAGGGATTTCCCACCCGAGTCCGACAGTGGGCATTGCCTCTAAACAATGATTTAACAGCAATCCTCTTGTGCAAACCGAGAATCATGCCCGAAACCTGCACGAAACCAGTAGCATGTCTGAATCTATTCACCTCGATATCCGTCTCGATCACTTCCTCCACCTACACATATCTCTTAAGGAACAAATCCACCATCACCCGCATCCTCGAAGTCACCACCACTCTCCGTCTAAAAGAAAAAAACACCCACCACGTCTCGTAATTTAAATCATCCATATAAAACTTGGGCATAACCGCTCTCCCCTGTCCCCGTGGATTCAATCTCAGAAACCCTCAATCCCACCGGCGCCACAAAAATCAAAACCCACAGCCCCACCGCCTCTAAAATAAAATAATACAACATTGCATATACATGCCAGCTCATTAATAACACCGCAAAATGCAATATTTCCAACGCATCGGAGGCCACCAGCATGAAATGTGAAAATGCATTTTTCCGCTAAAGCAGCGCCCCTTCGAAATCATAAACCAAAAAAATTATTTGTTGGCAACAGGGAGGTGGTGCTCAGGAGCAAGCCTGAAACAGAAAAAACAACCGTTGCTATAGGATCCGCCGCCTGATAAAAAACACTAATCTTTTTATCTGTGTAACGAAGGAACAAAGGTAAAAAAAACTGTTAAAAATGCAAAAACGTCCAGACGGCCATCAAACCGTCAACTTTAAGACAGTTGCAGAAACGTCTGGAGGTCCTTTACCATAGGGAGAACACCTTCGGCGTAATTAATTTTTTGTGAGATTCATAAAAATACGACATAAATGAAAATAGAAATTTTTGAATGTAAAGAAAATAAAAATAATGGAATTGTCTTAATATCCTATTAATGATTAATATTCCATAGAGAGTAATAAAATACCAACATTAGTATTAATTTTAACATCTTCAACCTAATATAATATGATTTTTCCTCAAACATTGAATAATAACATCTTATTTATGCAGAAATTACAGAAACAAGGTGAAAATTATAGTCCATAGTGTAATAAATTAAAATCCATTGCAATAAACTATAACCTTTATTCATCCAGCAAAGCCAAATCTATGTAGCAATAAGATTACAGTCCCAAATTTAGTGAGGGAAAGCACAAAAAATTTAACAAAATTATTTGACTGCTAGGTTGACCTTGAGAGACTGTTAAATTGGACATAGGAGAACAATTTTAAAAGTTCGTTAAACTCAAAAAACTAAGTTAATAATAAAAGTATGAAGGAATTAAAAAATCTCGACAGGGAAATTACCGGCTTCACTATTGGCCAAATAAAAAAACTAATTAGTGTTACTCCAGCCTCCAAGTGATTGGTCAAGTATTTTGTAAAGAAGACAGTGGTTTAAGCATTACCACATAAGGTAAATTCTAAGGAAGGAAGATAACTAGAAAATTAACTTTTAAAACATGTTAAAACTATGACATGGAACACTTGAGATTCCTGCAAGTACAATATGTGAACTGGATTTTCAAAGCAAATTTTGATTAAAGATATAAGAAGATCAAAGTTTTAAAATGGAACATTAGATGCATTTATGCGAGTTTCACTAAATGGATCAGATCTTTATATGATAGATCGGGAGAATGTGTATGACATTTGGAGAGGGGAGAAACAAAAAAGGTCACAAAATATCTTTTGAAAGCATAGTCAATCAATATACTTTTTAGCTCTTTGATATACTTACTTTATCTAAATTAAATTTGCAGTGATGTTTTATTTAGCATGATGTTTATATTCTGTTAAATATCTAGAAATATTATGCTTTTAATTTTATAATTATATGTTTCAATTTTAAATTTAGAGAGTCCTTTAAATTTAATTTTAATCTTATGAATGTTAAATTTAACTCGATTTTTGTATTTTGCAATATTTATCATAACAACAAATTTGACATGCATCTTAAATTTTGAACGCCAAATGACATCAATACATATTTTTAGACCGTCAAATAATATTATTGTGACATATAAAATTGGACGTCAAAATCCAACACTGGAACTTCGGCCATACCGGAATACTTGCAATATCAAACAACAGCAGCTTTAATTGTGTCACCTTGTGCTTCTAATCCACCGCTAACTTAAAATTTTTAAGTTTTCAAATTGATCAGGCTCTGATCCTCCCCCTATCGACTTTATAGCCAATATATTGTTAGAGTCCACGATAACAACGAACGAAGTTGCACGTTCATTTGGGTAAACCATTGAAGGCGAAAACCACGATTCCTGGATTCTGGGCTATCCACACCTGAGTATGACGCAATTCTGGAATATTTCATTAGTGGGTTCAAGTTGAAATTATCATATCAAGATTCATGTTGTGTGGCGTGTCGATTGGAGTCCCACATATCATATCATAGATGTAGCGATGAGAAAGATCCGAATGGAAATCATGATGCCCAACGTCCTTGTGCTCGGGAAAACAGAAGAGAAAATTCATGCAATTTACCCAACACTTCCTCCGCCCGCAACACAGACCCTATCAAACTCCACAAGTATAAGCTTAAGAAAAAGCCATTAAAGGAAGCTTCTGTCTTTTTGTTTTTGGCATGAACAACAGAGCATCTTCGTTTTTGCTGATATGTATTTTAGCTTTCATTGAGGCCACATTTAGATCAACAAGCTGGAAGTTTGAAAGTTTTCTATTTGAAAGTAGTCAGAAATCAATTTTTAACCCAGAGTAAGTGTAACAGATCTTAAATTAAGAAAACAAGGAATCTCTTTCAGACTTGAACATTACGTGGTAAACTTTGATGGTTTTATTAGTTATAATCCCTCTTTTGCACAGATTTAACAGATTACAAGCTCCACCTTGATCTGCCCTTCTCTCTACATTACTGCACGCCCATTACAAGTGACTCATAAACACTAATGGCATCCTCTAGCTCACTATTTTTTGGCACAAAAAATAAAGCATCTCCATTTTTGGCTATTGTTGTCATCTTTTTCTAGGATGTTGTTTACAAAAACATGCTTAAAGTTTACAACTATTCTATTTATATAAGGCTAGTGTTTCTTTTTTTTCACGAATTGCATGATTAAGATTGGAAAGAAATCAATTGTTTCAACTTGGAGTAAGTACATCAGATCTTAAATTTTAAAAAAAATATGGAATCTCTTTCAGAGGTGGACATTACACAACACATTTTGATGGTTTTATTAGTTACAACTTTCTTTGTAAGTCAGAGAGCAATTTGCATTTCTCTTTGCAAGTCAGAGAACAATTTACATTTAATAACATAATATTCCGTAGGAGTTCAAGTCATTTTCAAACAACTTTGTTTATACTAGTAAGAATATCAAGATTAAAACATTTATACCAAACACAAAAAAAATTGTAAATTGCTTTCTAATGTGTCTTTTCCTATTCTTTATTTTAAAATACAAAACATTTTAGTTTCACTTGTCATCTAAATAGAAATGCCACTTAGATAATCTCTATTATCTAGTTGGAAGTTGTTTCGGTAGTATATGTCATTTATGGCCTTATTGTGAATAGTATTTAATAATTATCTACTTATTTATGTGTAAATATTGAAAATGGGATTCCATTAACATATAATATAATTGGCCATATTCATTTTTTACTAGGTTTTAAAATAAATATATTAGAAAATTGAATCTGGTTACAAAATAAAATTATGTGTTAATATATTAGAGAGGTGAAGTAATTGCAATTCTCAAACAATATTTGAGAAATTGTGATTTAAAAATGTTATATATTGTATATTAATTTTCAATATGTTCATTAAAATAGGACAACAATATCTCTAACAAGTGAAGAAATTAGTAAATATAATTAGCAACTTGATAAGAACTATATAAATTCTTTAGTTGCACAACTAGATTAGTACCAATATAAGATTATTCACTATCAAACACTAGGAAATTGATTATATGACAATTCCTCTATTTTTTGTTTCAATAACCTCCCCTACTTTCCTATAATTTTATGGAAAACATTTTGATACAAGTTATTTTTATTAGAATTCTTACGAGCCTACTATAATGCCCCGTATATATATTTTTTAAAAAGCTAAATTTTAATTTTGTTTTGTTGCCCTCCATTCCCCCCTCAACCCCCCCCCCCCCCCCCCCTCCGTATCTAACCTTGGCTGAGTGGATTGCGTGCAAGGAGAATATTTATGGTGGTGCCTTTTTAAGGGGTTTGAGTGGTATTATTGGAAGGTATTGTATTTAATGTGGGAATTAACATTTTCTTTACCTAACCTAACATACCTGGTCTTCACGCAGGGTTCTCTAAACTGCTAAATTTATGGTGATTTGGACTCCCCCTCCCACCGACTCCGTCATTCCCTTCAGGAACTTTTTTTCAACTTGTTTGGCATGTTTTTGGGTGATGCTGCACATTTTCTAGTTGCTGGATGCACCACTCTGGCTTGTTTGGAGGATCTACACACGCCAAGCCTAAACCTGTTGGCTGCTTGAGTTTTCTTCCTTATTTTTTTTGTTGAGATCGTTTTTGGCACTGATGCGGTGGGCCTAGGTGACTCAATTTGCTAGCCACATGAGAGGGAGATATCTGGAGATAAGGGAAAATGGATGAGACCATAAAGCATGCTCCTAGTTGTGCTTGTTGTTTGCAATCTTTCTTGGGCGCCTTCAACTGCAACAATGGACATAAATAATTTTTCTTGATGCTCGATGGATGTCCATACCTACTCCTAAGCTGTTATTTTGTCCCGACTATGTACATGTGGAAAGATGTGAAATGAGAAGGTTGGAAACCCGTTGGTTTCTAGGGTGAGTCCAAGCCGTGTTACAGATCTTGTTTTGTGCCTACCCTGCCCTCGTGTCATTTGTTGAGACCACATCTCCTTGAGGCATTTTGTCATGAAGTTTACCCTGCCTCATGTATTATCTCCCACAATTTTCATACTTTCCTTCCAAGGCACTGAAACTGAAGAGTTTACCTAGGTCTCTTCTACATTATGCTTGGGTTGAGGTCCATTCCTATTGCAGAGTTGTTATCTTGGCTTTGGCCACATGCATGTTTGTGAAGGTGTATTGAGCAGGTTGGACACCTTTTGGTCACATATGGTGGAATTGGGGTCTTAAAATCAAAACCAATTTGTGCAAAGATTACAATCAATGTAGTTCTTGAGACCCCATGTTCCTTTGTGCTCGTTGGATGTACATACCCTACTCCATCTGTCCCATTTAAGATGCATGCTGTGAGGATTTTGGAAAGGTTGTGGATCCTAGCTTTCCCCTTCCCCTGCCTCACATGTTTTGAAGTTCATGGTCCTTTTCATCAAACCCCATTGGTGTTTATACTGCATTCATGGTAGTCCTTGAGATCACATTCTTTCCCCTTTATTGAAGCTCACAATTTTGGGAGCTCCCTGCCTATGCCAACATGGGATTGAGTGGATTTTTTATTCCTAGCATGTTGTGGATGGAGATCCAACTATAGGTTTGTTGCTGTAGGACTTTGGGGTGTTTGTGTGCTTGTTGAAGTTGAAGAAACATGTAAGATAATTCTACCATTGCTACAATTGCTAACATTTAATAAAATATCATGAAATGGAATCTGATGGCAGAGACAAGAATGATTTTCATTTAATGCGTGTAACAAATGAGCAGAGCCCTCAAATACAAAGCCTGCGAGAGGGCAGGACAGTTATAACTATCCATCAAATACATAACAAACAATAATGTAAACTAAAATAATGCTAATATTCCCCCCTTTATTACATTGATCGTACAAACATACATTTCCTGAAACTGGATGTCCCCCCCTTAATGAGAACACTGCAAAGAGGGTTTTCACACGAGCATGTGCCTACATGGTCTCGATACACGTGTTTTTCTCTAAGGTTGACCATAAACCTAGAGGGATAGGAGAAATTTCTCGACTGTTCACCTCGATGCTTTTACAGGCTTACAACAAACTAAGAGGATTTTACCTCAGTGGTTTTACAGGCATACTACGAACCCAAGAGGATGATACCTCGGTGGTTTTATAGGATTACCATGAACCCAAGATGATGATACCTCGTTGGTTTTACAGGAATACTATGAACCCAACTTCAAGTACCATGCACTGCTATCAGTGCTTTTCTGCTCCGCATGACGCTCTTCAGTTTGGATGTCCTAAATAGGAAATTATGCACCATCTGCACTTTATTGAACAACCAAACAATATAGGGAAAACAACAAACAATACTGACAAATATTCCACATTCACTTCTAAGAATCATAGCAATCATGTTCTTAGTTGTAGCCACTGATGTTGATTTTCGTTTAGCAAATCTTCAATAGCAAAAGAAACAAATCACTGCCATTGGATGTTGCCCTTGACTAAGTCATTTTCACCCTTAATGTGAAATGTGAATACTGAGAAAGAGACTGCATCAAGAAACATGCTATTGACTGGATCTCACCACTTAGACCTTGTTGCACATGGTTCATGTTGCAAGTGAACGTATTCACAAGCGAACCATCTTCTTTTCGAAGCACAACACTCAGAGGATCAATTCAAAATGAAGAACCATTGGCAAACAACTATGCTCTAGAGTAATCCATTTTCAGCATCCGATCACAAAACAACAGAATATGAAAACAAAATAGAAACTGAAATAAACACAAACCAAAAATTGAGGAATTTGGTCCTCAATACCTTATTCTGCCACAATACTATGTCGATGGCCTCATTGCTTGTGGCTTGCAAGAGGTCATTGGATTTCCTACAGCCTCCATTGTCCTCCGTCCTCCTTCATTTGTTGCTACTTACAGCACTTTAGAGATGATGGGAAGACAATCTCATCAATAATCTCCCTTCACTCTCGTAGTAGAATTCTGGTGGACCTTCTATGTGCTAGAAGAGGGATTTAAGATGCTCATCAATTGGGGCATCTTCTTAGAATGTCATTGGAAATCTACCAATGTTGCATCCTCAACTTATGTGATGCAACAATTTGATCTGTTTTACATAATAAGATCATATCCCTTTGCCTCTTCTTTTTGCTCAATAGGATGATTAAGGAATACCAATGAAGCTAATCATGCACAATATGTGAAATTCTATGGTTAAGGCTGATATTGAATGATCTCTTTTCTCCTTTCGTTTGCAGGACTTAGCATCTTTGGTCTAGTTATCTTTTGGCATTCATGCTCTATTGAAACTGAGTTTTCTCAACATGTGAACAAATCTGCTGCCACATTCGCATCTGTAGATTCGTTGGAAGAAATGATCATCCTCAGAACGACGTGTCCACATTTAGATAATCCTTTCTTGTCTGCAGCACCAGGAAATTTTTAACGATGTCTTATAAGTTAAGTCTATTTTCATTTATCTATTTGCATGTATCCTATTTCCATGTCTCAGTCGTGTGAAGGATAAAGAAGAAACGGGAGTTGGAGGACAGTTAGTTATACTGTCCATGGCATTTGGATAACAAACAACAATGTAAACTCATGTGAATTCGAGTTGGATCTCATACCTAACGCAGGCAATAAATAAAATGAACTCCTTGCACATAATGAACGGTTTGTATGCCAAACATGGGAAACAATAACATAATATTCCACACGAAATCCACATTCATCGTTTTAGCTAGAGTAGGGGATAAATACAATAGAGGTGGATAGAAAACAGTTATGAAATCCTCTTCTCTAGCTGTCATGCATTTGTGAATGAATGATCGACCTACTAACATTATTATGCTAACAATTTTGGGCTTGAGTAACAAGTTTGAACGTACTTGTTCTAAAACTAGATATTGCAGATTGTGAAAACTATAATCTGTTGTCAAATTAGAACTACACTTGCTCTTCATATAATGTGCATTGTACATATAGTATTTCCATAGTTAAATCCTTGAGATAATTGATTTGTTCCTATAGAATTGGTAGGTCTAGATCTAACTACTCAAGTAATCTACCTCTTTCACAAGATTGTCTCACCCCTATATCATGAGACGTTTTGCAACGTATTCAAGGTTATTTGATTTGTATTGTATTTCTTGATCTTGGATCACTCCTTAAATTTACCATCGAGTCACTAGTGGATTCAATATCCAGAAAGTGTTTACCTTCTATTGTAAAGACTCTTTTTTTCATATGATTCACCTTGGGTCATGTTAAACCTATACTTTAGCATATAACTACTGGGTGAATATAAACCAGATCCAACTGTTGTATCTTTAGTCTCTATACGGACACTTAGTCACTCTTAAGAGTTAGGAATTATAAATGAAATGAGGTATGAAAGTTGTATGAATTGATATTTCCCAACCATGGTGAGGTCTTCATTTTCGAGGTCTCTCTAAACCTTCATAAATTCAAACAGAACAAAAATGGACTAAGTAGGTGGCCCCTTTGGGGGATATCCAATTTCAGATCCTATAGATTTCATAACTAGCTAGATGGGTGGGTGATTCCATGGTTCAACTTAGTGAAAACAACATGTGGATGCAAGTGACTAAGGTACCCGATGGATGAGTCATTGTTCTATGCTTGTGATGATTATTTCGAGTTGATTAGCACATCCTACCATATATATACCCAATAGCTTGATAGGATCATCGGTGTATGTCAAGAGGCATCTACAGTTGTATCCTTATGGAGCGAATTTTACCATCCCTTTTGAAACATGTACCGTGAACTAGATTTTTGTGCACCGTGAAATGTAAATATATGTGTGTCCACTGGACAGTACTCCATTAAAATCAAAACTAAATAAAAATGTAATTTTAGATGGTGATGACTCTTAAATAATTACATAAGTTAAAAAAATACAAATCGCTAACACTTAAATAACTTACATAAGAAAACACAAATATCAAATGTACTGACAATTGTACAAAATGGTTAACACTGTAAGGGATAATTACATGAGTATTTAAAAACAGATACAAATGTTAATCTTACTATGTTGCACTTAATGTTAATCACTTAATGAACTTTTGGTGAAAATTATAGAATGCAAATTTTCCCTTTTGAATCCACTTAAATAATTAACGAGGGGTACTTTAAAAATGCATTTCATGGTTATTGGTGAGCCACATTGATAATAAACCAATAATTATAATAGCTATAATAGTAATAGATTTATAAATCCCTAGTATAATATAACTAAGATTGATGTATAAATTAAAATTAAATTGTATAATAGAATTAATTATAAATAAACTACAAATTTGATCTCAATTAATTAGCCTAATAAATTAAAATGTGCCTTATGTAAAATGATGGGGAGATTCCTTGGTAGTCAATTCTCAAGAACTAGTATTATCTTCTTTCAACATATTTTACATAGATTTACATAAGATAGGTGGTCCTTGTCTACCCACAATGTTGTCCATTATTTAACCTAATATGATTTTGTGATTAAAATTGTGAATACACTCAACATTTGAGTGTTAAGCTTCTATTATATATATATATATTCCACAATGGATCTTAATAGTTCAAATTTAAGATTGTTTTTGAAAATGATTCATCGTAGCTTCTTACTTTCGGTAATTTATTGTTTAATAATCACATGTAGATTATTTGGTTTGAATATCAGTTCTCAATATTTTAACCTAAATTGTTTATTCGATGGAAATCCCATTACACTAGACTATTGTTTCTAACTTATCAGGCCATTGGCCCCTTCTTAAATGATTGTTTTATTTTTTTGGTTTTGAGATAATGTTCATAACTGAAGTATAAGGTTTTTCTTCTTAGATTCGCATGGTGGAAATTTTCTTATTAAATTAAGGAGTTGTTAATATTTAGAGATTTGATTCAATCCTTGGAATAGAATGTTTTCCTTTCTTGATATTGTTAGATATTAGCTTATTGTTGCTTTTTGTAGTCTTATCTTGCTCAGTTCTCGTGAATATGACTCAGGTTAATAATTTTAACATAATGGCTTATGTGAGTAGACGAGGGAAAGACTTGGAGAATTTTGAATCAATCTACGGTTGTGAAGTTATTTTGTACGAATAATTTTATGTTGTAAAACTATATGGGATGGGCTATGTGGGAAATTTAGAAGTAAACTAGTGCATTAGTGTTAGGTGTTGTGGAGTATTTTTATCATGACTTTTGAAACGTTAACTTGTTTGTTATCATGGAAAATATTAAATTTTATTACCGCATGGTTATGGGTGATTCTAATGTATTATAGAAATTCTAATAATAGTAGCATGGCATGACCAATGTTTCTTATTCCCTTGTCATGGTTCCATAGAGTTGGTTTGTCCCTTTGGGTTGTGCGTATTGTTGGAAAGAATTGATGTAACCATGTGTAGTTTTCACAAACAAGTGATGGTAAAATTTGCTCTTGAATTAAAATGTTGTGTTGTAAACCCTTCTGAGACATAGTAACAAGGAAATTCTAAGCATAATAAAATGGTTGGATGATCCTTATAAAAGTTATAAAACCTAAAATAAAATATGTATATATGAATAGATTAATGTAGATGTGATCTACTTGATAACAATTGAGTCCTTAAGCGATCAAAAGGAAACTATCTTTTGTAATAAAAATATATATACCTTGTTTTCCCCCCCAAACTAAACTAATCAACATTATCCTTATCGTGAATTATTTTATGATTTTATGGTGAAATCAATTATTAGTTTTTGGAAGATAATAAGGTTATATAAGTGGGAGGAAAATTGATTAAGAAACCCTTCAACCTTTCTCAATCATTTGAAGTGTAAATTGTTTTCCTTGTCAAACTTAATCAAGCATGTCTAATGAAACTTTTAACCAATCTTAATAAATTTTTAGCCTCAATAAATACTCGTTAATAAGGAATGAGACCCTGAAGCTAAATTCCTTTTGACCTATTTCCCTTAACCCTTTCCTTTGTTCATTGTAATATTCCTCAAGTGATGTTAAAATTTTTATCCTTGCACAAAGAAGATTTTTGTTCCGAACCTAAAATGGCATTCTCCCCCAATCAGATCTTGTGCTTGCCACCTGAGTAATAGAGGTGTGGAAAAAGTTTTAGTGGCTTGAGTAATATTGATCAACCTTGTTAGAAATGGAAAATGTTCTTAAATCAACGAATTAAGCAAGTTATTGACATATTATAGAATGATTCTCCTTCAGAAAACTTGGTCTAAAGATAATTAGTCAATAATATAGAAGAAAGAAGTTCACCTTTGTAAAATAATGGTGTGAATCAAAACATGAATCTTCTAAATTGTAAAGTCAAGTTTGAAAGACAATATTTGTTAATACATAACCTTACAAGATGTTACACCGTGGGAAGTCCTTAACTATAATCTATGTAATGTGTTTGGACTTTTACGTTATGCCTTGTCGAAGAGAAAATTGGATTGTTCATGTTGGGTGTTGAATGTTTCCTTGTTGCCTATGTGGTCAAATCTATGTTCAGATTATTGAGAGATGGTCGTAGCCCCTTCTAGTCACCTGTGTTGACATGTAAACTCCAAGTAAGTCAAAAAAAATTATCCTGTATTATTTTTTTTATGTTGTCTCGTGTGTTTGTTTTACTGGGTGGTATACTTGGTATCAGAGTGGAGGTTCATGCTCTGGAACCTTTGGGACAAATTGGAGTGGTGATGGTGTTGTGAGATGGTGGTGGGAATTGGAAGAGTAATGTGGTTTAAGCATGATGTGATCCATGTTGTAATTGTGATATTGTGAACGCACATGATTTTTATGTCACTTAGTGTGTAATAATTTACATGTTGATGTGTTGGAGATGAGAGTATTCTTCCTCCTTCCAGAAATTCTATGAGAATTCGAGTGTGAAAATTTGTCTTGTTGTGTGTGTGGAAGAAATGTGATTGTTGATTTCGGAGTGTTGAATCATTTTGATATTTGTGATGCGTGGGTGTGCTTATATGTTGTTTGACCAAGGTTGGTTGTAGTGAATTGGATTTCCTAATGATGTCATTATCATTTGTGTAGAAATGTGTATATTTCCATGTATATGGAAGTTGACTATATGTTGTAATTGTGCTCATCATAAATATAATTCATATAACATGTAATGATTCCTGTCGTGATTTATGGAAATATGGTGGGTATATGATCCCTATCGTATAGTGATTGCACTTTGGGTACAGCATGGGGTGATGTGGTGTGTTGTAAACCATGAATGTTATGTATGTGATTTACCTTGTTTATGTATCATACAAAGGCACTATGGTAATATGCGTGAAGTTCCATTATGTAGTATTGTGTATACGTGTTATGTTGTGAACCTTACACTAACCGACCCTGAGGGAAATTGGTAAAAGAGTATGTTTGGAGTTAAGGAATGTGTACCATGGGCTAGTAACTTGATCTGACCTTAGGCTTAGTAGATGACAACCTGTGCTCCTCTATCTCTCTCTCCTTTTGGTTGTTGTATGGATGTAACCTAAGTGTAGCTATGACTATGTTTAGCCTTGTCAAAGTGGTGGAGGGATGATTCAGATAAAGATAAGGATAGTAGTACTATTGATACGTTATTTTGTGAGATGAGGCTAGATGTTTTGAGTGCTAGCAACTCGTTGAGTACCCCCTTGGTGGCCAGATAAGGCCACATAGTCATCATAATGTGCTATTCTTATATATGTATTTTATTCATAAATCAAAATTTTTATGTTATTTCTACAAGGAAAAGTAGTTTTCTTGATTGCCATGTTCTACATTTCTGGCATTTCTTTGGTTTATGGTACTAACATGCAGATTTTTTGCACTAACTTTGGTTATTTGGCCATTTTTTTTACTTGGTTTTGGATCTTTTTTTAAAATTTTAAGATTTTACCTCCTTGCCCAAGGCTTATACTTTGCCACTTGGAATTTTGATCTGATTGCTATGTTGGTTCTATTGTCGTGATGTGTGGAATGGGGTCGTGGGATGCACCATGGAATGGTTGGACCTATGGACCCACTTCGTTGTATGGGGTTACACCCCAAGGAGTCACAGATAACTAGCGAATTTTTGAACCACGATTTATTATGCCACTTGGGTTAGGGGTGTCAAGACTCTATGTGCGTAGGGCCATAGGGAAACTATCCTCCTTAAGGAAGGCATAAGAGACTTGAGGGAGGCATAAAAGACTTGAGTGAGACATAAGAGATTGAGGGAGGCATAAGAGATTGAGGGAGGCATAAGAGACTTGAGGGAGACATAAAAGATTGAGGGAGGCAGAAGAGATTTGTGTGTATGATTGAGGTTTGGGATATATGTTGAGTTATTATGATGTCTTGGGAGTGGTTCTCTATTGTATGTGTTACTCATGTTAGTTGGATATGTTTTGTAATGTTGTGGATATGGCGTTGATGCCCTTGTTGACACTATGTACTTGTAACTATTGTTCTGAAGTTATGTGAAATCTTCATCTTTGGAATTGTGGAAATTTATAGTTGTTGTAGTACACTTTTGTTCGAGTATTATATGTCAGTCATAGATGTGTGACAAGTACTATGTTATGTGGACCATTCTGTTCTCTTCCATATTTGGTTAAGCTCTTGTGGTGTGGTACTATCATGAAAGTATGTAAAATTGTGCTTTTGAATCCTTAGTGTTGTGTATGATACTGGTAGGGTGTTGTGATAGCAAGTCATGTTGGGCACCCACAAGAATGAATAAACTAAAATTCTACAACAATGAAATTTTAAAGAACTTGTATTAGGAATAATGTAAACGGAAAGAGACTAATTAAATAATGAATAAGAGGGAACTACCAAACTTCACAGAACAATGAAAGTTGATTAATCAGCCAAAATTTCTAAGGCTACCCCGTGGTCGTGCTTTAACGAGTAAATTTTAACCATAGGGTGTACTTTCATCCTTATCTGTTCCTTGTTTCTTACTACCTTCCTTCCTCTAGTGTTATGTCGTATCGAGGATGATGCTTTCTTAAGGGGAGGAGAATGTAATGCCCGTATATTTTTTTTTAAAAAGCTAAATTTAAATTTTGTTTTTCTGATTCTTTCCACCCTCCCTGTGTATCCAACCTTGGTTGAGTGGATTGCATGGAAGGAAAATTTTTGTGGCGGTGCCTTTTGAAGGGCTCTAAGTGTTGTTATTAGAAGGTATTGTATTCAATGTGGGATTTAACATTTTCTTTACCTAACTTGATAGACCTAGTCTTCACGTAGGGTCCTCTAAACTGCTAAATTTATGGTGATTTGGACTCCCCCTCCCACCGACTCTTCCATTCCCTTCTGGCACTTTTTTTTTCAACTTTTAGACAATTTTTCACTTGTGCAAAAATGGGAATCTCAAAAATTTTAAAATTTTCTCAATTTGGTCAGTTACGAGTTTGATTATGTTTGGGACAACCACTTCAGATTAAGATATAATTTTTTAATTTTTTGGTTCTGGAAAGAATTGGAAGTCATTTGGAATCAAAACTACAACTTGAGTACAGTTTAAGAACGCCATGCCTCATAGAGGCAGCCATTCCATTTGAAACCCTCATCATAACTATGCAACAACTGTAAACAACCATTGCAGGGCCGCGAGGAAGGTAAAAATGGTAGCATATATCAGACTTGATGTTCTGAAGCTGTAGACAGGTAGCAGTTTTTAAGGATAGTTTACAGTCTTATAAGCAGTTTGTATTTTCAATGGGTGGCAATAAGGTACACCTAACTGTTTATTTATTTCTATTATTAAGTGAATTATTTAAGTGTTTTGAGTTGTATAAGTTCATTCACTATCCATAAAAATGAAATAAAGTATAGAAAGGAAGGACATACATCTCATAACATGAAAATATTTTCATTTATTCATGAGGAATAATAGTACATATTTTTCTCACACAAGCCATGAAAAATAACTGAAAGGAAAAAACAATGCATATATTTATGAACCTGAAAATGTAAAGAGGTAAAAGAAACCCGTCATTGCCTTGAGGGAGTGTTCTTCTCCTTTTGAAATTTTGTTCCATCTATCCACTGCAACTGCATCACAGTGCCTGAGGAAGGAGAAGAAAATGATCATCAATACTGAGCTCAGGGTTTAGTTTAACTCTTTATACTTCAAACTTCATAAATTCATGCATTGAAAAGTATAACAAAGGTGAAGCAAAAGAATCATAATTTAGAGTCTGAAGTTAACTAAATGGAGATAAAAATGCTGCTGAAACAGAATGAATATGAAATTTTAAGAAAATTTTGCTAGGGCTTCGCCATGAAAAGTCAACATTTCAAATTTTCCAGCATGTTAGAAATACTACTATCAAGGAAATAAAACATCTAAGGAAAAGAAACAATTTACAGTATTTCAACAAAGCATCTGAATCAAGGTTTATGCTTGAAAATAGTATCATAAACAAATGAAAAACTACTTGCAATTTCCAAAAAATCTACTTGCAAGAGTAGAAGAAATAAGTTGTGCATCAGATTATTATTCAGTGTTGAGATACAAACAAGATTGCAATATTCTAACAAGTGACAATCATCATCTTCAAAATACAAAGTAAAGACCCACACAAATAGCTCTCATATCCAAGCTAAAGAGATATTCATAAATTTCAAACATAAGGGATTTTTTCAATTTCAAGAAAGCACAAATGTTCTATGCCCGACAAGGTTGATCACCCAGTTAAAATTATGCCAAAAACTGATATATTTCTAGAGCTTACAGAGTTCAAAATGCAATAAGTATTTCAAAAGTAACTATCAAGAAATATTTCAATTCAAACAAGAAGGCATAGATCCAGTTCAACATAGGCTTTCTTTTCATGTTTTACAAATACCCAAAAGAGGATTCATTTAGATTACAACCAAGTTTCAGAAAAAGACAACATGTTTACAATATAACAGTTGATCAGCTATACAACTCAAGATCTCATAACATAAATTAGTCACAGACCAAATCAAGTGGCTGTAGGAAAACAAATGAATTTTATAGAATGAGAACCAAAATACCCATGTCTCAAAATGTACAGATCTACATTTTTTGAGTCAATAATCAATAAACAGTGGCAAGTGTTTAAGGAGAAACCACGAGTTTACCTTCTTCAATAGATGTCAGTGAATCAAGGTGGAACTCAAAGTCGTGAATTTGAATTAGAGCTAAAAATGAGTACCCTGAATGGTTTTAACTCGAAACAACCATGACCGAGCCACAAAAACACAAATAAAAGCAAGAGAAAAATGAGTATTAGTTTCAGATTTCAAAATGACAAATACTAGGTAACAAAAAAAAAATAGAGGTTGAGAAATCACCATGCTATTCGAGCATCCATACCACTCACACAGTTCAAAGCTCAAAAAAATCAGATAAATAACAGCTGAGAGCTTAGAAGCTTCAAACGATGGCGGCCAATACAAAACCGAACTTGAATCTTCCTAAAAAATAAGGGGCGAGCTTGAACCCAATACAGAAGGAGTAACAATGGCAGAATTCTCTAAAGAACTCACAAAGACAAGTATACAAGTGCAAAATATGAGCTTCACAATCAAACAATGGTTTTAATAATTTTGCTAGGGCTTCACCCACAAAAACCTGAAGTCCAAATGAAATGATGTTTAGGGTTGAATTGATATTACAATGCGAACTCAAGAGATGAATTAGTAGAATTCAACCACAGTTAAAAGATCAACAATCGAAAATGAAAAGTAAACAGATCAAAGGCAAAAGATCAAGCTCTGAGATCAATGTAAACCATGGTTAAAATGCATTTATGACATGGCAGAAACCCTAAAATTATCCATTGGAGATCAATGGTTGAAAATCAATAAGTACAGAGATCGAATGTCACAAACGAGTCACCAAAATTGAGGCAAAAGTCGTCAAGTTCGAATGGCAGATGAACTTAGTCAAAATTAAAAAATTTCAAGTTGTAAAAATTCCACCCATAGCCCCACAGGCCCAAGAAAGACATGTGTCATCACCACAGTGGAAGAAGAGAAACAGAGGTCAGGGTTCACTTAATTTTTCAAACTTTAAAAATGCAAAATTTAAAAGTTCCAAAAATTTCTCGCAAGCACAAGCCTCCATGATGAAAAAGTCAAAGCCGGAGGGAGAAAAGTCAAAAATCGATTCCACATAGTATCGACAGGGTGATGGGCTTTCTCAAAGTTTTGAGACTTAATACAAATAGGGTATCAAAATTCAAAAGGTATGAAAGTCCGCATAGGGGACAAAAATTCAAAAGGTCCGAAAGTCCACAAAGGGGACAAAACTTCAAAAAGGTCTGAAAGTCAGCAAAGGACTTAAAATTTTTGAAATTTTGCCCGCATGCCCGTAAAAACTTACAAGGAAATAATAATCAAAGTGGTCGAGTATTATATTGTGCCATATGTTTATTCAAAGGGGGCTGAATTCATTGGACTATGTTAGTACTAAATTCTAAGGTCGGATAGTCAAGAGTCGCCAAACCAATGAAGACTAATGGTCAAGTTCAAAGGTGGTCCCCACTAGTGGGAAGGTTAGAGATAATTTACACTTTGCTGCCCATGTGATCACTAGAAGACAGAACAAGTGTCAACATCAGAGACAAAGGTGGTCCCAATCAAGATAGATATTTGAATAAATTATTTTGTAAAGTATTGCAATAAATTTAATTTATTTTTTCTCAATACACAGGAGTATTTTTTTCATGCCTTCACAATAGGACAAAATAGAGAATAAGACAGACTTGCATATTCATGGAGATAAACTTCTCTAGCAAGCAATCTTATTTTTCGCAAATTATTCACCCTTCGTTTCTTAAAATAGAATAGTCAACTTCAGTTTGACTGTTATGTAATCAAGGCTATTGATGCCTATTTGTAATTGTGTGTTCTATTTTTATTCCTTTATCTATTATTAAATAAAGGATAAAAATAGGATGCATGGGTGAGTACAAGCCTTAGGCTATTTTTAGGAAGAGGGTGAATTTTATTTTTTCTATATATTGTTTGCCTTTACAAAGAACAAGGGAGAACTTCTGGAGGACTTTTGGATATAGGAGTATTGAATCAATTTTTGCCATTTTTTCCCTTTGAATGTGAAGTATTTTCTGGCTTTCCAATTATTTGCAGTCTTGTGTATGTTTCTATTAGTCTTGTGAATGCAAATTCCTTAATCAATCATCTTACCTTGCTATAAATTCAGTATTTTCTGCATAATTTTAATGTGCATGTTAACTTATCAGTGTTGTTGTGATATTTTCCCCTCAGTACAACCAAGTGTTTTTCGTTAAATTCTATAGAAAACTGTTGGCTCGTGCATCAAGAATATTTCACATATCAATTATGCATATACTCAGTCAAAGCCCTCATACAAATTTGGTGTATCACCTTACTTTTAATTATTTTATAGTCATCTTTTACCCCTTTAAATCCTAGAAGCATTTTAGGACACATCAATAAGGAACGAGCCTTTTAATCCCGAAGACTCACCTCAAAAAATGTATACCCACAAACTTGAGGTGTTTCCATTGTATCTATGAAAGAGAGAGATCAAATTTTGTAGGATTAGAAAACCTGCAGCCATCTCTCTACAAGGTACACTTTTGAGAGATAACAGTTTTTGGCACACCCGGTGGGGCCCTCACACAATTAAAAGTTTCACTTTCAGAGGTGTTTCATCATTCAAGCAGATCAGACACCATGCATAGCAGTTTTGGAAAAAACTATTATTGATGTGTTCTGAAGATTCAAGATCCAAAGTAGAACTCATCTGGCGAATCTGTAAATCTAATTCCAGATCAGTATAGAACTTTTCAACAAGTATTAAAATTTTCATCTGGAGTCTTCAGGTATTTTTCAAGAAATTCAGATTTGTTATTTTGTTGTTATCAGTTGTTTTGTGAACAACATACCTGTTTTCATAAGTTTCGTATTTTATGAGTTCCTGCAGTAAAGAATCCTCACATTTAGCAATATTATCAGCCAAACCATCAGTCCTTTTATCCACCATATCCTTCAGATCATTTTTATAACCCTTATCAGAATGAATACCCTTATAACCCAAACCTTGTATATCAAAATGATTACCAATATGAGGGTTTTGCTGTTTAAGGTCAAAGTTGTGCAGAGGGTTATGTTGAGTATGAAAGGTGAAGAGATCTTAGAATCGATTTTAATAGTTTAAAGCAGAAATATTTAGCTATCAAGGAACAAATTGAGAAATCAAAAGCAATGAAGAATGATAAGTTTTTGGATAAGGAACCATGTTAATGGGATGTTCTTGTTTACCTTCCCGATCAAAATTCAGTGCCTATAAATTTTCCTTTCCAGCCAATGCAGCCTATTCCTCAATTTCCTAAATATCAAGCTACTGCAATTCCTACTTTTTCTACCCCACCGTCACATACTGAAGTCAAAATTAAGTGTCCAAGTTGGCGTTCATATGCTGTTCCAAATGCATATCTTATTCCCCAACCTCTTATCCAAGATTTTCCAATTGAATCTGAAACTAAGCCCACTCCTTCTTTACCCATACTTCCAGTTTAGGAAATAGAGAAAGAAAAGATCAAGTAGGAGGGGCAGCTATTAGAAGACAGTGGTAGGCTGGAATTTTCCCAGAATTTGCATGGATGGACGTCAAAGTTTCTGTTTGATTTTATTCTAGAATTGGAAAAGGGAACCACGCAAAAGGTATAATTTATTTTTCCAATAGATCAAGAGAAGTTGGAAGATGATAAACAATCTACATATTTTGAGTGTAGTATGCATGAGGGAATCATAATCACTTAGCTTATAGCCATATCAGAAGAAGATAGACCAATTTTGAATGAAAAGGAGGTTAAAATCTGAGGAAATTCTGTTTTAAGTTTATAGCTTGAAGAGGTTGATTTCTTGTCAGACTTAGAAAAATGCATAGGTGAAGAACAATCTATAGAACTAACTGATTTTGTAGTTTCAACATTCAAAGAAACTCTGGTGGATAAGGTCCCTCTTGTACTCAAAAAATAGGAAGAGATGTTATTGATTACAGATCCTTATTATCCCCTCCTAGAAGAACCATTTTGTGAGGAGAATGTCTCAGAACATCATGCTGTTGAAATCAGATCTTGTGCAAAAAAAAAGAAAAATCTGATCCTGCAGATTGTTTGTCAAAACAAAATGATCAAGACAAAAGATACGTTGTGGAACAATAGTTTGAAGGAACTGCATTATGTTTAGATCAGTTTCAGAATGCCCAACAAGCTAAATCAGAACAAAAATTTCATATAAGTACCTATGAAAATGAAGAAGATGATCTTCAGTTTTTTTATTGTACCATGTATCTGGACAGTACATATGAAGAAGAAGAGGATGATATTTAGTTCTTAGACTGGATGGAGGATTTGAGAAATGTAGAATCATTTGAAAGAAGAGTTGAAAAGTTATTTACAACAGTCATTAAAAAACTTTCCGAATAGAAGCAAATCTCAAAACAGTTTCAAGATGAGTCACAGCAGTTGGAAAACACAACAACCTCCAGGACAGCTTTAAAAAGAACTCATTGTTGTTGTCAAAAAAAATTTCTACGAAGAGGCCTTGTCCTATCTAGTATTTTTCTAGATTCTCACCCAGCTACGGTATTGTTAGATTTAATGCTTGCCTTGGAGCACAAAAGTGACTTATCTGTTCTCAATATAAAGCCTCAAATCATGCCAGAATAGATTATAGATAAGATAGAGGTGATTCCCACTTCATGGACCGTTAGCATTAGTTTATTTTATAATACATTGTTGTTATGTATTTTTTGGTGGACAGTTATAACTGTCACCTTCCTCTCCTTCTTCTGCAGCCTTTATATTTGGCTCTGCTCTTTTGTTTGACATATTGAATACATTGAATAAATCATTCTTTGTCTTCTACTATCATTAGTATCAGAGCTTCTTTAGGTTGTACACACCGATCTATGCGGACCCCTGCTAGCTAAATTTCTACACGTAACTCGGCCACACACCGCAAGAAGGCTTCAACTGATTTTCCGTCATGCATACTCATTGTGTAAGTTAGCTTCTTAATCATCGAACGCGGGTCAAATTCTTTGTTTAGAAAGGGGTCAAGTCCTGCATCATTTCCCAGGGAGATTTAATTATTGCTTGAGAATTTATGAAGGTCTGTCTATTTACACTGGATGCGGTCACTTCATCTAACATTGCTCTCTCTACTTCAATGGCGGAGTCCACTGCACTATGGTATTTTCGATATGGTCATCTTTCTACTGGGGCTCTGTATCAACTCAGTGCCAAGGAAATGGTAAGAGGGCTTCCTCCACTCTCCCATTCCTTACCTATTTGCTTGGGATATCTTTTGGGTAAACAACATAGAGGTCCATTCAAACAAAGCTCTTATCATTCTATGGAGCATCTTTAGGTTGTACACATCGATCTATGCGGACCCCTACCAACTAGCTTCAAAGGCTTTGAATACTTCCAGCTCATCATTGATGATTACTCACAAAAAATGTGGGTATATTTCCTCCGGAAGAAGAGTGAGGTGTTTGAAAATTTCCAAACCTTATATTAGCAAGCCACCAGGTAGTCTAGGAAGCCTCTCCTTATCCTCCGCTTAGATCGAGGGGGGGAATTTGTATCGAAGAAGTTCTTAGCATACCTGAAGTAGCATGGCGTTCAAAAACATTTGACTACACCCTACACGCCCCAACAAAATAGGATTTCCAAGCGACACAATAGGAATGTCATGGAGATGGCTCGTTGTATGCTCTCCACCACCAAGTTGAAGGATCAGTTTTGGGCAGAAGTAGTCTAGATAGTAGTGTATCTGCTCAACCGGGCACCCACAAAGATCTTGTAGAATAGGACACTGGAAGAGTTATGGTCTGGTCGTAAACCTTCTATCTATCATTTGAGAGTTTTTTGTTATACTTCATATATGCATGCTCCAGATGAGAAAAGGAAGAAGATCGATCCAAAGACACTACCATGTCTTTTCTTGGGGTATAGTACTACCTCAAAGGCATATCATCTCATGGATCCTGAGATGAAGAAAATCTACGAGAGTCGAGATGTGGTGTGTGACGAGTCATCCTTTGAATCCCTACCACACAATGGAGATCCAGTACCGACCTCGTCACATAGATTACTCACACATCCAGATGATGGGCAAGATGATTCTTTTCAGAGAGAAGAAAAGCTAAGTGGAGACTTATTCATTTATCTAGGCACACTAGAAAACACATATTCACATTAGCAGCAATAGCACCAATGTCTGAAATGGGTCTAGAATACTATTTGGGATGCACACCTAAACTCACTTCCAAGCAGTTCTATGGGAGTTAGAACACGAAGTCAAGCCAGACATGAGGAAAATTTTACACTCATGAGTTCATTTGTTGATAGCACCGAACCTGACATTCTTTGTGAGGCATTAGACCAACCACAATGGAAACGGGCTATGAATGCTGAATATGATTCCCTACTTCAGAATCAGACGTGGGAACTTGTCGATCTGCCTCCAGGTAAGAAATCCATTAGCTGTAAATGGATTTTCAAAAAAAAATATAAGGCAGATGGTTCATTCAAAAAACACAAAGTAGGACTTTTTGCAAAGGGTTATGCTCATCAAGAAGGAATTGACTATGATAAGACCTTTGCACCCACAATGAAGATCAAAACCATTAGAGTTGTCTGTGCACTTGCAACACAAAATGGATGGAAACTTCAGCAGATGGATGTCAAGAGTTCTTTTCTGAACAATGATCTCCAAGAAGAAATATACATGGCCCAACCTGAAGGGTTTGTAGATGAGCATCAACCACACAAGGTATGTCATCTGATAAATTCACTTTATGGACTCAAACAAGCACCTAGGGCATGGTATATAAAAATTAATGATCACCTATTGTAGAATTGATTCACTCGTATCCCCTCAGATACAAATTTGTATATCAAGAAGGTAGGAACAGAGATTGTTATTCTGATTTTGTACCTAGATGATGTTGTGATCACAAGAAGTTCTAACAATCTTGTGGATGATATAAAGAATGATCTAAAGAAATCCTTTGACATGACAAATTTGGGGCTACTTCACTACTGTCTTGGCTAAGAGATATGGCAGAAGAAGAATCATATATTCATCTCCCAGATGAAATATGCCAAGACACTCCTGGAGAAGTATGGAATGTCAGATTGTAAACCAATGTCCACACCTATGGAAAAAGGTTTGAAATTATCTAGATTCCAGGATTCACCGCAGGTAGATAACACTCACTACAGGTAGCTTGTGGGGAGTCTCATTTACTTGAGTTATACTAGGACAGATCTTTACTTTGTAGTGAGCTATATCGCCATATTTATGCAAGAGCTGAAGAAATGTCATTAGATAGCAGCAAATCATGTGTTGAGATACGTCCAAGGTACAGTTGACTTTGGTCTAGAGTATTAGAAGAACACTCAGTTCTTCTTACAGGGATATACAAACTCAGACTATGCAGGATCCGTTGATGACAGGAAATCCACTTCAGGGTATGTTTTTCATCTCGGATCTGGACCTATCTCATGGATTAACAAGAAGCAAACTATTGTTGCTCACTCATCCACTGAGGCTGAATACTATGCTGCATGAGGAGTTGTGTGCGAAGTAATTTGGTTACGTCGCATTCTTGCAGATATAGGGATTCCTGAAGAGAAACCTCCCATCATTCACTACGAAAATCAAGGTGTGTTGAAGCTTGTGAAAAATCATGTTTTTCATGAACGAATAAAGCATATTGAGGTCGAATGTCACTAAATTCGTGAACGGGTCTTGAACCACCAAATTCAACTCCAATACTGCCCTACTGATTTTCAGGTTGCAGATATTCTTACCGAGGATCTTCATAAAGTGAAGTTTTATTTGTTTAGGGGGTACATTTGTAAGAGAAATGTATTAAGGGGGGGAATGTTAGCATTAGTTTAGTTTATATTACATTGTTGTTATGTATTTATTGGTGGACAATTATAATTGCCACCTTCCTCTCCTTCTTCCACAGCCTTTATATTTGGCTCTGCTCTTTTGTTTGACATATTGAATACATTGAATAAATCATTCTTTATCTTCTACTATCATGGACTAATCTGATGAGTGAAATAAAGGTACATGTCTCATTCCTAGCTATGTCACTTTGATGGTTTCTAGAGATGAATTCATGGCCTCGGCTTTGGAGAAAAGGATGCTTATTTTCACTACATGTTTCATGTTTTGTTTAGCCTCAGCTACTGTAGATTAGAATAGGGTAGATTAGGATTTCCCCTTTAATAACTGTATTTCCTGCACATTGCAATGTTTTCAATTCAATAAGTGCATCCGTGCACGTGATCTGGTTTACTAGATCCTTTCCCAGTTTTTGTTTGTTTCGGAAAGGGTTGGACCTTTCAAAAAGGTAGATTTTGGTTATATGCTTTGGACTCCCTGCCCAATGGACAAGAGCAATGCACTAGTCTTTAAGCTAGCAGAAAGCTTTCCCCGCAGGATCACCAAAAATGTTGACAAGTTTTGCACTTGTGCAAAAAAGGGCATCTCAAAACTTTTAAAAGTTTCTCGGTTTGGTCAGTTATGAGTTTGATTATGTTTGGGACAGCCACTTTGGATTAAGATAAAAAAATTAATTGTTTGGTTTTGGACAGACTTGGAAGTCATTTGGAATCAAAACTACAACTTGAGTACAGTTTAAGAACACCATGCCTCATAGATTCAGCCATTCCATTTGAAACCCTCGTTAGAACTATGCAACAGCTGTAAACAACCATTGCAAGGCCCTGAGGAAGGTAGGAAGGGAAACATGTATCAGACATGATGTTTTGAAGCTATAGATAGGTGGCAGTTTTCAAGGAAAATTTACAATATTACAAGCAGTTTACATTTTCAATGGGTGGTAATAAGGTACACTTGATTGTTTATTTATTTCTATGATTAAGTGAATTATTTAAGTGTTTTCAGTTGTATAAGTTCATTCATTATCCATACAAATGAAAGGAATTACAGAAACGAATGACATACATCTCATAACACAAAAATATTTTCATTTATTCATGAGGAATAATAGTACATATTTTTCTCACACAAGCCACGAGAAATAATTGAACGTAAAAAACAATGCATATATTTATGAAGCTGAAAATGTAAAGAGGTAAAAGAAACCCGTCATTGCATTAAGGTAGTGTTCTTATCCTTCTAAACTATTGTTCCAGCTGTCCACTGCAATTACATCACGGTACCTGAGGAGGGAGAAGCAAACGATCAACAATACTGAGCTCAAGGTTTAGTTTAACTCTTTATACTTCAAACTTCATAAATTCATGCATTGAAAAGTATAACAAAGGTGAAGCAGAAGAATCAGAATTTAAAGGCTAAAATTAACTGAAAAGAGATAAAAATTGCTGCTAAAACAAAATGAATAAGGAATTATGGGAAAATTTTGCCAGGGCTTTGCCATGAAAAATCAACATTTCAAATTTTACAACATGTAAGAAATACTACTATCAAGGAAATAAAACATCTAAGGAAAAGAAACGATTTACATTATTTCAACAAAGCATCTGAATCAAGGTTTATGCTTGAAAATAGTATCATAAACAGATGAAAAACTACTTGCAAGAGTAGAAGAAATAAGTTGCACATCAGATTATTATTCAGCACTGAGATACAAACAAGATTGTAGTATTCTAACAAGTGAAAAACATCATCTTCTGAAAACAAAGTAAAGACCCACACAAATAGCTCTCATATCCAAGTTAAAGAGATATTCAGAAATTTCAAATAGAAGGGACTTTTTCAATTATCAGAAAGCACAAATGTTCTATGGCCTATAAGGTTGATCACCCAGTTTACAATTATGCACAAAACTGATATATTTCTAGAGATTAAAGAATTTAGAATGCAACAAGTATTTCAAAAGGAACTATCAATAAATCCATCAATTCAAACAAGAAGGCACAAATCTTATTCAACATAGGCTTTCTTTTCATTTTTTACAAATACCCAGAAGAGGATTCATTCAGACTACAACCAAGTTTTAGAAAAAGACAACATGTTTACAATATAACAGTTGATCAACTATACAACTCAAGATCTCATAACATAAAGTATTCACAGACCAAACCAAGTGGATGTAGGAAAACAAATGAAATTTACAGAATGAGAACCAGAATACCCATGTCTCGAAATGAATAGATCTATATTTTTTGAGTCAGTAATCAATAAACAGTGGCAAGTGTTTAAGGAGAAACCACGAGTTTACCTTCTTTAGTAGATGTCAGTGAATCAAGATGGAACTCTGAGTCGAGAATTTGAATCAGAGATAAAAATAAGTAACCAGAATGGTTTTAACTCGAAACAACCATGACCAAGCCACCAAAACACAAATAAATGCAAGAGAAAAATGAGTATCAGTTTTAGACTTCAAAATGACAAAGACCAGGTAAAAAAAAAATTCAGAGGTCGAGAACTTACCATGCTCATCGAGCATCGATACAAATCACATAGTTCAAAGCTCAAAACAGTCAGATAAATCATAGCCGAGAGCTCAGAAGCTTCAAATGATGGTGGCCAATAAAAAACCAAACTTGAATCTTCCTCAGAAATAAGGGGTGATCTTGAACCCAATACAAAAGGAGTAACAATGGCATAATCCTCTAAAGAACTCACAGAGACAAGTATACAAGTGCAAAATACGAGCTTCACAGATCAAACAATGGTTTTGAAAAACTTTCTAGCGATTCACCCACAAAAACCTAAATTCCAAATGAAATGATGTTTAGGGTTGAATTGATATTACAATGCAAACTAGAGAGATGAATTAGCAAAATTCAACCATAGTTAAAAGATCAATGATCGAAAATGAAAAGTACACAAATAAAAATCCAAAGATCAAGCTCTACAATCACTACAAACCATGGTTAAAATGCATTGATGACATGGAAAAAACCCTAAAATTATCCCTTGGAGATCAATGGTTGAAAATAAATACGTACAGAGATTGACGATCACAAACGATTCATCAAAATCAAAGCAAAAGTCATCAGGTTGGAATGGCAATCAAACTTAGTCAAGATTCAAAATTTTCAAGTTGTAAAACTTCAAGTTGCAAACCTGCAGCCCCACAGGCCTCAGAAGGACATGTGTCATCACCATAGTGGAAGCGAAGAAATGGAGGTTGGGGTTCACTTAATTTTTCAAACTTTATAAATGCAAAAGTTTAAATTTCCAAAATTTTCCCACATGCCTGAGCCTCCACGATGAGAAATTCAAATCCGCAGGGATAAAATTCAAAAATTGATTCCACATAGTATCAGTGGAGCAGCAGGATTTCTCAAAGTTTTAAGACTTAATAGAAATAGGGGACAAAACTTAAAAAGGTCTGAAAGTCCGAACAGGGGAAAAAACTTCAAAACATCCAAAAGTCCGCATAGGGGACAAAATTTCAAAAAGGTCCAAAAGTCCACAAAGGACTTAAAATTTTTGAAATTTTTCCCGCATGCCTGTAAAAGCCAACAAGGAAATAATAATCAAAGTGGCCGAGTACTATAATGTGCCAGATGTTTATTCAAAGGTGGCTGAATTAATTGGACTATGTTAGTACTAAATTCTAAGGTTGGATAATCAAGAGTGGCCAACCCAATGAAGATTAATAGTCAAGTTCAAAGGTGGTCCCCACTAGTGTGAAGGTTAGAGATAATTCACACTGTGCTACCCATGTGATCAATAGAAGATAGAACAAGTGTAAACATCAGAGACAAAGGTGGTCCCAATCAAGATAGATATTTGGATGAATTATTTTGCAAAGTATTGCAATTAATGTAATTTATTTTTGCTCAATAGTATCTTTGCATGCCTTCACACCAACACAGAATAGAGAAGAAGACAAAGTTGCATATTTATGGAGAGAAACTTGCCTAGCAAGCAATCTTATTTTTAGCAAATTATTCACCCTTCTTTTCTTAAAATATAACAGTCAACTTCAGTTTGACTGTAATGTAATCAAGGCTATTAATGCCTATTTGTAATTGCATGTTCTATTTTTATTCCTTTATCTATTATTAAATAAAGGATAAAAATAGGATGCATGGGCGAGTACAAGCCTTAAGCTATTTTTGGGAAGAGGGTGAATTTTATTTTTGCTATATATTGTGTGCCTTTGCAAAGCACGGGGAAGAACTTCTAGAGAACTTTTGGATATAGGAGTACTGAAGCAATTTTTTCCCGTTTTTCCCTCTAAATGTGAAGTATTTTTTGGATTTCCAATTATTTGCATTCTTGTTTGTGTTTCTATTAGTCTTGTGAATGCAAATTCCCTAATCAATCATCTTACCCTCCTTCAAATTCAGTTTTTTCTGCATAATTTTAATGTGTATGTTAACTTATCAGTGTTGTTGTGATATTTTTCCCTCAGTACAACCGAGTGTTTGCCCTTAAATTCTATAGAAAACTATTGGCTCATGCATCAATAATCTTTCACATATCAATTATGCATATACGCAATCAAAGACCTCATACAAATTTGGTGTATCACCTTAGTTTTAATTATTTTACAGCCATATTTTACCCCTTTAAACCCCAGAAGTATTTTAGGATACATCAATAAGGAACTGGCTGTAATGCCCCATTCTTTGTTGCGCCTTTGCTTCAGTGACGACCACGTTGCAAAGCATTTAACGTTGTTGGGATGCTTGGGATGTAAATGAATTTGGAAAATAGGTGATTATGCGTATTAATGTTTCCATATTAATATCCATAAAATATTCTTGGGTTTTATGCTTCAAAATACGAGACATATTTTAGCACGCATGCTACAAAAATACAAAGCAAATCGGCAAGAGTTTTTTTTATGTAGCTTAGAACATCCTCGATGTAACTACCCACTCGTTTAGTGTACAAACTCAACAGACTATGTAGAGTATTCAAAATATAATGATATATGGAATGCTTTTGTTTTAATTGTGCTCATATGTGGGATGGTACAACACCACTCTTGCTTCATTGTTTGCAAATAAGTAATCATAGACTTTGTTCTATTTCTATCCAATTGATTCAATTTCTATAAAATGAGAGCTTGTTTCAAACTGGGTTGTTAAACTGGGTTGTTAGCTGGCGATTGGTCGGAAGTTATTGACTCATGTCTTTTCCTTAAATGTTTTTTGTTAAAGCGCACGCATTGGATTCTCTTCTCCAAAACAAAATCTTTCCCAGATTTTCTGGTTGTTAGCTGTGTGATGGATGGTGATTGCATAGGACTTTTGTTCTCCTTCTTACCTATTCGCTGCATACATGGTTGGGTTGAATTTATTCCTTCTTCTCTGTTTTCTTCCCCTTGCTGCATGTGTGTGTTTCTTTTTCCTTCTGGCCGCAATACTCTTTCTATCTGGGGATTTTGGTCTGAGTTCTTCCCTACACGCATGGTGTTTATTTTGTTTTAGGAATACTTTGAAAGTTAACTTAGCGGGAAGGCGTCTCACAGTCGGATTGAGAACTTAGAAATACTTTTTATAGCCGGATGGTGTGGGGAAGCTCTAGATTTGTATATCGTGGCGGCTCGCATGTGATCTAAGAAGCTTTTTACACCAACACCTTTTTTTTTCATATTTCATTCATACATGTAGAACGAGACAGGGTAGATCGGGTTGTTGGGAGAAAAAACAGAAACATCGAAAAGTCATTTTCCATTTCTCTGCAACTGCGAATACTCAACTATCCATTCATCAGTACCGACCTGGGATTTGTTCAGATTCTTACTAGGACATCTAATTCGGAACACCCACCTGGTTGTGAATCTCAGCAACTCGAAATGCAGAATGATGAAATCAGTGGGAAATTGGAGGCGGCAGTGGAGGAGATCATGGTTCTACACAGGAGTTTGCCTTCCAGGCCCAGCGCGGAGGAAGTGGATGCAGCACTCCTTCTGATAGGGGATGTGGACGCTACACAGTCCACACGTTTTCAGAATTTATCGAGGCAGGTGAAGCCTCTGGATGTCCCTGAGGAGCTCCTTTCAGTCATGCAAGAGATGCGGAGAATTCAAATTGTGATGCAGGCCGAAGAGGAGAAGCGAGAGGCCTTGGCCCTGCTTCAGCTGGAGGACCACCATAGGATCTCATGGAGGCGGATCTGTTCCAGATCAGAATATTCATGAAGCACGATTTTCTTTGCAATCATACTGGATTCTTCAACGAGTCACTGAGTTGGCAGGCATAAAGATTTCTGTTGGAATTATCACACCTTACAAGCTACAGCTATAATGTTTGCACCAACATTTTGATGTTGTCCTAAAATCTAATGAAGGAAACTTGAGATTCCCAAAATAATGGTGAACTAAATGGCTTAAACAAAAGTCAAAGCTGTAAAGAGAAAAAGAGATCTTTGGAGAATCGAGAGGTTAAAGATCATAGGCCCTTAACAGTTTTCAGGGTAATAAGTGGAGTATTGTGTTTGGTAGTTCTTGTTTCTTCGGCGTTTATGGCCTTGATTTTTCTGGCCCCTGTTTCATTTCCGATGCTTTGGCTATTTAGCATACATTATAGTAGGGAGGAAACATCCTTCTTATTTGGTCAGTGGTTAGTAATGTGGCCATTATTTTTGAAAAGATAAACAGGACAAAGGTTATATTTTTCTGGACATAGTGTTCCTCCAGGTGAACGCATTTTGCTAATTTGCAACCACCGAACAGAGGTAGATTGGATGTACTTATGGGACCTTGCATTACGCAAGAATATCCTGGGTTACATCAAATATATATACTCAAGAGCAGTGTGCATAATGTGCCCATTTTTGGTTGGGGTTTCCACATCCTTGAGTTTAAACCGTTCTTCAGAAATGGCTGCAAGAACATGGTCCGAGGTCAACAATCTCATCCAGAATTACACGCCCTTCAAATCTGCTCCAAACCACAGCAATCTCCATCGTAGGAAGAAGGGCAGCTTGAGACGATCAATGCATGGGAGCTCATGGAAGGGTTAGAAGATAATACTGAAGCAGTCCTTTGGTTGTGGTTAACGAGATTGTCATGAAGAAATATGTGGATCGAACGCTAGACCGGTCATTTTCTTTTCACAACGTCAAGGATGTTGAATAACTTTCCAGAGATGAGCCCAAACGCTCTGTCTGGCACAGAGTTACTCCCGGCGTGAAGCTCGCCGACGAAAAGCTCAATTTTTTGGCCAAAGCAATGGAAGAGGCAGGAGGGCGAAGCTGAATCTGGAGAAAAAGGCAAGATATTTCTACACCTTTCCACTGTTATTTTATTTAAAAATATTGTGAAATCAAACAACTTTTCCTTGCATTGATTTGTCAGTTGGATGTCATGATGGGAGATTTCCCTTTCTGCTTGTGTCTTCTTGTTTTAGCTTTTATCGTTGACAGAATGTGGGTCGAAAGGATGTGTGTGCCCTCTCCTTTGAATTTTATGTTTCTCTTACTTGAATGATAGACCTTCGTCTGTTTTTTTACGTATTAATTATTCTCTGCGATTGAGTTGCAAGTTGTCATGTTGATTAACTAGTATTTTCGATATCATGGAAGTAAGTTACGATAACTGTGAAGCTCCTCCCTAGCACCCAAGTTTCCTTTTGACATTTTGTTAGCTCCTTCGCAAGTCCCTTTGATAACCTTTTGGCATCGAGAAAGAAAGGTTGTAGGATTGTGTGATCAAGGCTTGGGGCTAACTAGCTTGAGTTTCGGTATTAAAATTTTTGAATGAAAAGGTTGTGTGCAGTGTGTTTTCCGCCTCGCAGGTGTAGACTCTTATACTATATTTCATCTTGTTTCTAGACTTTTAAGGCCATCCTCAGGAAGTACCTTCACCATCCCTGGCAACTAGAACCATAACTAGCCTTATGGATCAACTAAGCTCGAGGTTCTTTGTGTGAATCTGGTACCTCGTTAAAACTGGAATAGTTCTGGTCTAATCCCCCTTTCAGAATTATAGTTGATGGTGCTCTTCTGTTTTTCCTAACTGGCATTATTTTCTCCCTTGTAATGTTAACGCTATTAATTAATATTGGTCAGTTTTTTTTTGGACATAACTACCATGATAGTTTGTGATGGGAATTTCGTTAAATGTGATTAACCTTCAGGAAAAACTCAGCTTTCATTTGATAATCTTATGGATTCATAACGGAAGGTTTTGTTTTGATAATTTCACTTAGAAGTTATGTTTGTATCTTTGTGTGACGGTTGACTGTGTTACCAAGGGTTGCCTTAAAATATGGTTGTTTCGGGAAATGGATGATTTATTTTAAATTAATCAAACATTAGAATCGTTGTGGAAGTTTGCAAACCTTTACTGTTATAAAATTGTTGATGACATTATTTTATACTCTTGTTGGATGAAACCCCCCCCCCCTTTCTTCTCTTGCGTGTTTTCTACTAGCCTGTGAGACTTTGACCCTTCCTGGATGATCAGTAGATCTCTTTGTAGTTAATGGTCAAAACTAGTATACTATGCCTGCGCTTCGAAACTTATGTTGTGTGTATACTCTAATCGATTTCCGGTTTGAAACTCATTTATACATGACTTTTTGTGTTAAAATTTTGGAACCCGTGTTTCCCCTTTCTTGGGCCGATCAACTTTTGTATTTTAGAAAAATATTATTTTAGCCTATGCGTTGGTATCTTTGATAAAATTCTAGATGGATGGTCTATTTATATCAAATCTCAATCTTGTAATTATTGTTTAATTACTTACTTGATGGGAATTTTGTTTCTGCTAGATTGTTTGTTTTCCCCTTATAGGGCCAAGGGCCATCCTCATGTGATTGTTACTTTCGTTGCATTTTCTCCTGACTGAAGTACAAGGTCTTCTCCTTCTTTGATTGACATGTTATAGACCTTATTATAACTTGATGTGCTCGTAGTGTTTAGAGGTTTAACCCAAAAACTTGTAATAAAGTGCTTCTTTTCATGATATTGTTAGATAATAGTTATGGTGGTTTTGTGTAGCCTTATCTTGCTCAGTTCTCGTGAACTGACTCTTGTAGAAAATTTGCTGCAGATGGATTTTTCCTGTAGATGAGGGATAGATTTGTAGACTTTTGTCATCAACCTCAGTTGAGAAGTTCCTTTGCTCGAAACCTTTTTTTTTATGTTGTTCAACTGTTGTTAACGTCCAGTGGAAAGTTTAAAAGAGGATTAATGTCTTAGTATAATGTATTGTGGACTTGTCATCTGAACTTTGGAAACCTTGTATTGTTTGACCATCATTGAAATTATAAGAAAATTTGGTTATTGTTGTTGAGTGACTTGTGGAGTATCATTATTTTAAGAAATGATGTAATCTTGTTTTGTTCTCGTAAATGAGTGTTGCTTCAACTTCACCTTGAGAATAAATTTTGAGTTAAACCTTGCCATGACTTAGTAATAAAGTGTCATAAGTAAACTAACATGGGATTGTTAAATACTTCTGGAAGTTAAATTAAAAGTTGCATTCAAATAAAGTAACGTAGGGGTCACCAACTTGAGAGCAAGAAATTCTCTGAGTAGACAAGGGCAATACTATCATTGTAAGTAAACTTTATAACACGATAACCCTAGCTCCTCTAGTGAACATTATGCCTTTCATGGTAAAATTTGTAAAATGACCCTAAGGTGAAATGAACTGTTAATTGTTTGAGGATAATGAGATTTAATAAATAGGAGAAAACAATTTTGAAACCACACAATCTATATCTTAGCCATTTGAAAAGTAAATTCTTTTACTCCTTGATAATACTTTTAGCAAAGCCTAAGTAAAGTTGTTAATTCTGGTTAAGAGTCCTAGCTTCAATTTAATACTGGCAATAACTAATGAGGTCCTAAAAATGTTTCATCTCGACCTTCTCCCTCTATCCCTTTTTCAAGGCACCTTATATATCTTCTCTTAAGTGTGTTGAACTTAAAACCATGTTGTCTTGTGGGCAAGAACGAAACTTCGTAGCATTAGTGGTGAGCAGATGGCCTTGTGGAATTGAAATTCTCCTTTTTTTTATAAACGAATTAAGCAAATAAAGGTCATAATAGAGAATATTTAAAGATAATTACTCTGTGTAAAAAGAATAAATTTAACTTGGTAAGATGAATTGTATGAATCATATCCCGAGTCTCCTTGAAAATGTAAGCTAAGAATTGCAAGATGTCCTTTTAAAATAAATAACCCTCAAGAATATCTCCTTGTGGTTGGCCATAACTGTAAGTGTGTTCTGTGATTGTACTTCTATGTTGTCTTGTCAAAAAGAAAAGTAAATTTTCCTCGATATGTGTGAACGTTTCCGTGCTGCCTTTTTGGCCATCCTTGTATCAAGTTGTTCACAGTGTTAGTTGTATACTTGGTGACGACATGTTGCGTCATGTTATGTGTCAAGCAAGTCAAAAAAAAATTATCCTGTATTTCATTGTGTTGTTCGTGTTGGTATTTTTGGGTCGTTACACCGGCCTTATAACCCCAGAGACTCACCTCAAAATAGGTATACCCACAGACCTGAGGTGTTTCCATTGTATCTACGAAAGAGAGAAATCAAATTTTGCAATCTTAGAAAACCCACTGCCATCTCTCTACATGGTGCAATATCGAGAGATAACACAACTTGTTTGGCAGGTTTTTAGGGGATGATGCAGATTGTGTTATTGTTGGACGCACTGCTCTATCCTGTTTGGAGGATCTACACACTACAAGACTAACCCTGTTGGCCGCTTGAGTTTTCTTCCTTGTTTTTTTGTTGAGATCATTTTTGGCACTGATGTGGTGGGCCTGGGTGACTCAATCTGCTGGCCACGTGAGAGGGAGATATCTACATATAAGGGAAAAGGGAAGAGACCATAAAGGATACTCCTAATTGTGCTTTTTGTTTGCAATCCTTCTTGGGCACCTTCAACTGCAAAAATGGACAGAAATAATTACTCCTGATGCTTGATGTATGTCCATACCTGTTCCTAAGCTATTATTTTGTCCTTGTTGTGTACATGTGGATAGAGGTGAAATGAGGAGGTTGGAAACCCGTTGGTTGCTGTGGTGAGTCAAAGTTGTGTTGTAGATCTTGTTTTGTGCCTACCCTGCCACCATGGCATTTTCTGAGACCACATCTCCTTGAGGTGTTTTGTCATGAAATAATAACTCATGGTTCAACAACCCGCTAGTTATCGATCATCATGATCATCGTGAATAGGTAGTGAAACACAATCCATTTAAACTAGTTATGTATCTTTGAATATATATACAGATATACCTGCATATTAGTGTGTCTACAAACACGATCCCGAATTTACATACCTATCATCTTTCTCATAACAAATATGTCGAGTGCTGCTAAGTTTTCTTTATTGACTTACATCAGCTTTGGCTTTATAGGGTTCATTTATCTGTGTTTTGGTTAGTCGTAGGGTATTGTTGGTTCCACACCACTTTCCACATCTGTAACTTATGCATTTTTAAATTTTTCCTTGTAAGGGCCCTTCATGTAAAGGGTGTAATGAAAAACACCTTGTGAAAAATATGATATTTTTTTATAAATGTGTGTTCATTTAGCCACATACCCTCATACACATGAATATATTGTTCTTTATTCACATGACATACGTTATAGGTTTTCTCTACATTCCTGGTTTGGAATTTTTTTGTACGTTGCCTTTTTATAATGTTTATCTACAACATTGTGGTTTGTTGCATTCTTTACATGTCATATTTCTAAGTATTTTTCAATTGATGTATGTTTAAGGTTGATTTTTTTTTTCAAAATTTATAAACAAAATATTTTTTTTTTTACAGGCCATACCTTGCCATTCCTAAGCATTGGACGGTCAAAAAAATTGAAAAGAAAATTTACAACACTTAATGCAATTGTTAAAAAAGACATTTGCAACCTTCCATGGATCATTTTTTGGTGTCATCCATCTATCCCCTCACTCCACATTCTCCTTTGTCACATTCCACAAACATAATTATTTCCTTCAAGATTGAACCTTCACACCTCTTCCACTCTTCACTCTAATTAATCCCTTTCGACATTCACATGACACTTTTTACATGTAATTGCTAGTTATACACCCTAATAGAAGAGCCTTATTTCTTTAGTTTCGATGTATGCTCTCTACTATGTTAAGTGACAGCATATACTACTTCATACAGCCGTAGCTATGCTCTAAAATTCCGAAACACAATAAACTATGAAATTTCTTCTTGGGGAGAATTAGGATATGATTAGACTACTGGAGTTGAATTAGGTAATACATCTTGATATGAGATAAAGACTATAGAAAAAGGGAGTGCACGTTAGCAGTTTGTGTGTGCTTTAACATGCTAAGTTATACACTACAAGAAAATGGGTACTTTATTCACAATTTATTTGTGTATATCTTATTCAAAATTGTGAATCCAAATTTGTGGACTCCACCCACAAGTTTTTTGTGAAAGAATTAATTGTGACAAAAAATGTGATAAAATCCACAATTAAAACAATTGTGAAAAAATCACAAATTATTAATTGTGGCATTTGTCACAATTTTGGTATTGTTACATGTCTACAATTAAAAAAAATGTGACCATTTCACAATCTTTGAAAATGTGGTGTATCCACAATTTTAGAAGTGTAACATGTACTTTAGTAAAAAAAGGGTTCTTATTCCAAATTTTTAAATTTATAACCATTTTTAAAAAAATTAATTTTATTTTACTTTTTACACAACTATTTAAAAGATTAAAATATCCTACATTACAAATTTAAAATTATTTATTAATATAAAATAACGAATCTAAAATTAAAGAAAAAACTTTAAAATATATTTTTAAAATGTTCTCATACGTTGATACTCAAGACATAGATATTAGAAAGTATTATAAAATAAAAATATAAAATATGTATGAATATATTTTTAAATAGTATTATAATTGTTAATATTTAGAAAAGATTGGATTTAAATATAAAAAAATAATTTTAATACAAATATTTTAAAATATCATTTTTTAACACTATCATATTACCCATTTTATTTGAATTCTTTCGTTCATAAATCAACAATATTCAATATATTATTCTAAAATAAACCAATCACTTATAATAAAAAATAAATATTAATATTTCCGTACACATTCTGAATTAAATCAATGAATGTTTATTTTTAAATGTTAATTATAGCAATAAAGCTTACATAATATCTTACACTTCAATGGTAAATAATTTCCAGCTAAAGTATGAATCCGGCTATTGAAGTTTAGAATTTACTGGCATATAATTTTCATGGTAAGGTTGGAATTTACTGGAATACAAAATAAATACATCAAATATTCATGATTTGTAGAATTTACATGTAATCAATAGTTCTCTAAAACTAGGTGAAATATATTTTTTAAATCAAATCATTATCTATATCCACTATCAGAATTTGACCTATCCCAACAACTACCAAAATACAAAGAACCTGTATACAAAAAAACCATTGTATTAAAACATTTTTTAAAAAAATCATTAGATTTATCTTAATATTCAATGGAATATAGCGCCGTAGATAATAGATATGTAGATCTTTATTGAGATATCGTCTGCAAAAGATATGTAAGGCCAAAAAAATGTATAATTTTCAAACACCATCCATGCAAAAAGATTTTAAAAATTAATTGAGATCATAATAAAAATGGAAGTAAGGATTAAAGGGTGAAAATGGAAAACCCCACTGATTCATCTACTGTTATCTTTCACCGACTCCAATGAAACCGACTCCAATGAAGGCGCCTTTCCCATTTGTTTATTTATTTTTTAAAAATTAGGTTTTCAATCCTTCATCAGAGCCTTGAATTGTGGAAATGTAGGTTTTAAATGTTTAGTGGCACGGATCGAATTCATGGATAACTATTTCAACTGTTAGATTATTATCACGGATAACTATCTCAATCGTTAGATTTTTACTTATCAACGGGGGATAATGAGTTGTTATTTGTTATGATATCTTTTAAGTTATAAATATTTAATGATAACTATCATTATAAGATTAAATCAATGATATTCACGGAAAATGAATTTATAATAATTAAAATTCAAGCAAAGTTAGATGCATGAAGAAATCAGATGAAATTGTGTTCCCTTGCATGTTTTATAGATCATTATGTATCAAAAAAACATTGATAGAAAAATAATGTAAAATGGATTCTCTCGGAAGAAATAATATTGTGGATATTGCACAATATTTTCAAAATATAACATTTTTGAATACAATTTGGTTACATAAATTAATTTTTATATGATAAATTTTATATTGATATTGAGGTGAGTTTACGTTCTATTTTTTAAATGTACAACATTAATTATATTTATTATTTTAAGATAGTGTTGATAATCCAAAATTATTAAAGGGGGAATGTAAACCTTCCACCAGTAATTAAATATAATATTAATGTGACTTTTCTAAAATTTGAATGGTTTTGAGACATGGATTATAGATAATTTATATTTAAACTCTTTAAGAAATTATTAATAAATATATTGTAAATTACCCACAATTAAAATCTCCATAATTTTGTTAGTGCAAATTATCAACAATTTGAGGTAGGTGTTGGATTATATTTCCCACAATATATACATTTTTACCTTGTTTGGATAATATATTATTAATGTGTTAGTAGTGTATAATTTTTACGCCGAAGGCGTTCTTGTAGTGAAGTGAGACCTCTTTTCTCTGACAAATGACAGTAAACGAACGACAGAGATTTAATTCGTCGTTGATGTACTACACATTTTCATCCGTCCATGTGGCGTGACCATGGTTTGTCGTTTCAGCGCTGTGTCTGGGAATTAAAGTAATGTTTGCAAAAACCAGAGGATACGCCGGTCAAGTGCCTTAGCTTTTAGGTAATGTTTGCATTTTTACGTCCCCATTCTCGAATGCTCATAACATCGACCCTAAATCCAGATCCAGATCGATGATGGCTAAGGAGAAGGTTCATGATTGGTCGAAGCTAACGGTGGTGCCCGAAAGATTTTACCTGCTCTTTAATTTGGATTACATGATCCATCTGCGTAATGTCCGTCTGGAGTGTTGCTACAACATCCTCAACAAGGAGGAGAGATCGGATCTGGTCATGGCTGCACTGGCGAGACGAAAAGTGGGAGATAAAGTGCAGCGACGTTGTAGTTAGGGTTTTTGTGGCCCCTGTTGACATGCCTCTCAATAAGTAGCTTTGAACCACCGACAGATGTTCCAAGTTAAAGCTGTGTCATTGTGAGAACATTTCCTACGAATCTTCCATTTCCCCTCTCTCATACATTCAGGCAAGTTTTTGGGATCTTCGTTTGTTTCTCCTCTTTCCCCAAATTTAACAGGAAACTGCATACAATTGCATTTAAATGTATCTGAAGGAGGGGGAATGGTGGTGGGGTTAAGATGCGGTCACATGCTGGCGCACCCAACTTATGTAACCCTGTTTATGAATTGATGCTCTCCAAAATATTGTGTTTAATCAGGGCCACCTCTGGAAACACCTTCAGGCATAAAAAATTCCTCCTTCATGTCAATCAGAGGATTTCCATCTACTACAGCTGAAAATTCACCACCCTTGTCAGCATCATTACCTGATTTGTCCATCACAGATGAAGAGTTAACATCTGATAGATCTTCTCCCAATTCAGAGAAAGATCTTCTAGATGGAGGTTTCAGCCCCAAACCAAATGACACAGTTCATTCCAGCTCATCTGAGAAAGGGGGTGAATCATATGGAAAGTCGGTATTTGCTGAGACAAAAGGTAAAGTATATTGCTCAACTGAAACATCATTTATAATGAACAGATGCCACATCTTATGATATGTTGGAGATTAATTATAAACTTATGATGTTCTTGAGGTTTCACACGTGATCTAATAACTAATTAAATGTAAAAGAATTGCAGTTCTTAATAATATTTTGTGAAAGAATTACAGTTGATAGTAATATTCAAACCAAGTGTAAAGGTTTGATTACTGTTTTTGATGAAATTGTGTCCTTTTGTTTCAGCATGTGACTACACTGAAGGAAAATGGGTTAAGGATAGCCATAGGCCCCTATATTCAGGCAAGATGTGCAAACATTGGTTATCAGAAATGTGGGCATGCAGGCTAACACAATGGAGTGATTTTTCATATGATAATTACTGTTGGCATCCTGATAACTGTGACATTCCTAAATTTGAAGGACATGAGTTTCTGAAAAGGTATGAACAATCAGGTTTTGGTGCTTCTTGCCACAGTAGTTTTTATGCATGTGCATTATTCTCTTAGAGATTACAAAATTTGATAATGGTAGGCATTAATTTCATTTGCATTTTTGCCAACAGAGATTCAGATTAGCTAGGTGACATGTATTTTGTAGAATGCAGAGTAAGACACTAGCATTTATTGTGGATTCGTTGGGAAGATAATAGTTCCAATAGATCTCATGTGCCTCATTACCGGTGGAACAGATAGTCCAGATGTTCAAGATGTAGGTAGGGAGTATGGTATGGTCTGTGCTCATCATGCAATAAGGACATATGGATGGGCTTATAGGTTTCCTAAGACAATCCCTTTTTTGTCCAATAAATAACAGGTGAAATACAAGCAAATGACACCTGATGACGCATATGCGTATGTTAGGTCTAAGAGGCCAAGAGTTTTGCTGGCAGCTTCACAGTGGAAGTTGTAGGTAGATTAAATGATTTCTGTTCTGGCGTTGGAAATAAATGTGTCTTGAAATGAAATCTATTTTTTTTGCAGGCTGTTCAAGATTACACTAAGCGGATAAAACAGAAGCAGACAGAATTGACTGTTCGTGTTAGATTTTCTCTGCCAGAACAGTTTCCTGTGATGCCTCTATGTATATCGCATAGCATCATATGAAGGCAATTTAACTATGAGCAAAACAGAGACAAATGTATCACCTCGATGACTTCTTTAATTGTGATTGTGATTCAGGAGGTAGCTGTGATAACTTGAGGGATATGGAAGTATTGAAGGTTCCGGTCTCATTGGAAATGATATATGGAATGAACTGGGAGTGACTTATCGTGTGAGTTTTGTTGCTGCTAGAAGAGTAATGGGAGTGGCAAGAGCTTCAGCAGCACTGGCAAGGCTCTCTTACCTGTGGCTTGGTTGTCGGGTTGAAAGTAAAGTGTGCTCAAAGGATCTATCTGTGCCATTGCTAAAGACTATGAATTTTTTTGAAAGTTATTCGTCTGTGGCAGAGCAGTTGCCTGGCATGCGGACTGACGTCCCTGTATGTCCACAAGGGTATAGTTCATTGTTGAGTATGTTTATTTGTTATTAATGTTTTACTGCACTTGGATAGTTCCTGTCATATAAACAAGAGTTGTGTACATTGTCTTTTTCTTTGGTCCGTACGAATTTGGAACATCACTGATCCAATTTAGTTTCTAAGTTAGCTTGCACAGTGGGTGGGCAGGCTCCAGGACAAACCTGGAGGTGAAGTAAACCCGCATTGTGCGGAGAGTGTTTTCTTGACATTTTATCTTTTGGTTTTTTGTTAGACTTGGTATTAGATAGTGTCAGCTTACTTCTGATGTAAGTTGCTATGTCTGCCAATAAGACTAATGTTGTGCCAGGCAAATAATTGTACTGCAAACGAGCATTGGCCTGAGTAATGTTCATTTTGTCCTGTCAAAGGTCCTGTTGGAACATGGCAGTACTTTAATACAGAAATGTCCATGCCAATAGCCTAGGAATTCTATAGAGTGCAACAATATTTGATTCCAGCTCTTATCCAATTGTGCATCATATTCAGTGATAATTTGCATTTCCTCATAAATCTTTAAATTCTTATCATCTCCTGTGTCTTAACAGTTGTAATTACTTACATGTCATCGATGGGTACTTTGAGAGTACTAGCATAAGAACGGAAAATGCTTGTTAGTCTCTGCCTATTGTCATTCAGACATGATTTGTCTGTCCAATGCTTCAAGTTATATGGCTCTGAATACAAGGATTGTATACCTTGCTGCTTTTCACTGTTTTTCTATGTACAGAGAATGCAATTTGTGGGAAGACGACATATCTTCATTGTATAGCTGGATACAGGGCGTAGTACTACTCAGGTTGCACAAAGATTATCTGGTCAACCATTTTTGCTGTTCCTTGCTATTGCTAACAAAAGCTTTCTGGGGCTGAGGATCTGCTTTGCAGAGCTTTTCCTACATGCTGTCGGTACCTTTGCTGTTAGAGATGTTATTTAGCATTACTAAGACCTGCTAGTAATATGGTGTTAATGTTCAAGTGAGCAGCACCACTAGCTTGATTTAAGGTATTGCCACTGTTAATCGTCGTGAGGTGGTTCAATTATTTTTCCTTCGAGATTCCTCCAGTTAATGGGATTACATTGAATGTCAACTTGATAATCCATTTGAACTGATTAAGGGAAGCAGTTTGTAGTGAAAAGGCTTGGGATAAAGATTTTAAATGCAGGATTTGGAAGAGTGTCACTACGTTGTATTCACACTGCCCTGAGTCCATCATCAGAGTAGTTGTGCATTGAATCATGGATGATGATGATTACTGTCACTATTAAATTTAGTAAATATAAGGGCAATTAAAATCCCTTAAATGTCCAATAGCATCTCTTGCTGAAATACAAGCAAATGACACCTGATGACGCATAATGCGTATGTTAGGTCTAAGACTGCCAAGAGTTTTGCTGGCAGCTTCACAGTGGAAGGTAGGTAGATTAAATGATTTCTGTTTTATAATTACAACAAAAATGATTTCTTGACATGAAATTTATATTTTAATGCACGGCCATTGTTTCTAGATTACACTAAGCGGATAAAATTTAAGCAGATTGTGTTTTGTACTGTTCATGTTGACATGTTACTTTGCCAGAACAGATGTCAAGTGAAGCACTGGTATGTATAGTAGAAGGTACATCCTATGATATTCTGTTTAACTATTATGCAAAACAGAGACAATATGTCAGGCCAAGGTTTTTCCCCTGGCGGCTAGTTGACAAGTGCTTACTCTTGCAACAGAAGTTATCAAGAAAGCACCAGTGGTAAATCAGAAAGTAAATCTTACAGCCAGTTTCTTTTTGCACAAGATATAGACAGCCCGTGCTTTTTCAGCACTTGGTTGCAAGGCTCATATTACCTGTGGCTTGGCATGTTGGGTCTTGAGAAGGAAAGTATGCCACAAGGAGCTATCAGTGCACAATCCGCTAAAGGCTTCATGAATTTTTTCGACAAGTCCATTCAACTGTAAGCTGAGCAGCTTAATCAAGCATGCGGACTGAAAGACCCTGTATGTCCACAGGGTATATTCATTGTTGAGGTGTCTACTTACATGCTACATCATTCACGATCATTTGATGGATGAAAGTTTCGAAAACTAAAAACAATTATAGAGTTGCTCACATTTGTAGGTGGTCTGGTTGGTCTCTAAAGTGTCTACAAAGCTTATTTTTTCTAATTAAATAGAATTTTAAAACATGAAATTTTAAAAAGCAAAAGCTACATAGAGTTGCTCACATTGGCAATTGTCCAATTGGATTTTTGACAGTCTTTAGAGCTTAATTTCAGTGACAAACTAAAGCATAAGCAACACATGTACAAAATGGTATTAAGTACCTAATTAAATAATAACAATCGTGAGGACCAAATTAAAGACTAGACAATCTCTAGAGCTTAATTTTACTGATGAACTAAGCTTAAGCATTTTACCTGTAGGTCAAATGATTGGAACATCGCAGTACATTAGTTAGACATGTCCATGCCAATAACTAAGATACAATGCAACAATGGGTGCTTCCACTAAAATATTTGTTGGCAGAGTCGCATTGATGGAATTTGCATTGTCCATGAGGTTGATAATACGAGACAGCCTAATGGCTTAGACATTTGTGTGCCACCATTAAGGCATTGGAAGGAAACAATGATGCAGATCATAACATATTTAGAAACCATTCTTCCCAACATAATCTTTAAAGAAATTTGCAATCCACAATTTGTAAGCGAGTTCTTTTGTTTGAAGTGATTAATTCATTGGAAAATGTATATTTAATGTTAGCTAGACAAGAAATTTAAGAACACAAAAAGATATAATAAAATGGAAAAATACAACATCTACTCTAATTTAAGATAAGAAACCTAACAAAAGATCCAAAAGAGAAATGTCTCCCCAACACAAGATGTGAGAAAAAGGGGAAATGAGACATTTCGTTTGATTAGATAAGAAATCTAATATATAATCAGTAATAAATATAATTAAGGAAATGAATTTAGATCAGATTAATATTTGCACTATGACTTTCTCAAAGGATATAACACTGTATCATCTAATGAACTAAATGACAAAAATGTCTTTGAGTTCTTCACATTGCAACATGTTTTGTTATGTTGAGGATTGGGCTGACTAGTGAAGTAGTACTTACGTCCCATGCAAACTATAGTATTTATATAAATGTAAAGGTGCCCACCTTCACACAACGTGTTCTGCCCCTCGTGACTTTTTGGAGCCACAAACCACTATGAGGATTAGGTACTTGAGTGAAAAGGTAGGTCGAACCAATGTTGGATAAGAGGCCTCCTACCTAGTCTATTGGCCTACAATATTCCAATGGGGACAATGGTTCTATTGTGAGACAAATTATGCGGTTTGACACTTCAACTAAGATAGGGAGTGTTAATGATTTTGATCATGTCTTTTTTGGTTGTGATCGACTTTTTGAAGTTTTTCCTTTTGACTTTTGAATTTGATGTTTTTCCTTTTCTTTTAATTTTTTATTTGCTTTTATTTATTGTACTCCACATGGATTTGAAAGGCTAACATTGGGTATGAAAAACAATATTACTAGAGCTTACATCTAGTTATATAGGAGAAACTACAAATCAAGACACTTTGATATTTCTAGCTTGCTCCTTATCAAAGTGATCTGCATCACGAAGCCCAAGACCATGTGTGGGGGATAATCTTACACTAGCTTGAGCATCAACGATTATAAGAGTGCAGTTTATTGAATGCAATGAATCAAACACTTAATAATATAATAGGAGATTCGTAAGAAATACAATTTCTATTTGTTAACGATGAATAGGGAAATACATGTGTACAAAATAAATAGTAAGACTAAGTCTTGTATTAGAGGGGGGATGTGTCCTTACTAATTGTTCATAGTATTGTGAGGGGTTACAAATAGATGAGTTGAGTGTCAGAGCAAAACCAAGAAAAACTACATGGTCTCTCTCGAATGAGTGCAAGCTTAAATATCTATATGGGTGTCCCAACATAGTAGTTACAATACGTATACATATAACTGATAATGGAAGTTACAATTGACAATGATTGTTGGAGAGACGACTGTATTGTTCCATCTTTTCGGTTCACGTTATAGTTGGGATCTGACACGTGACATATCGCAAGGATGCTTTAACATGATAGGTGTGGAATTTCCATCTGTCGTTTCACTTAACAAGGCGTCGATGATGGAAGGTTGAAGTAAAGCGATCCCATGTAAATTCGTTATGACAAATGGCATGCAAGGAAGTAAAGTGCAAGTGTGATATTGCGTGAAAGAGCTATATGGTACCCTACAATGCTGAGGCAAATGTAAATGATGCAAAGGCTTGTGTGGTATTACAAAAACTGTAGATGTATCATAATGTCATTTTCTCAAGATTGCAGGAGTCATGAAGGTTGCATGACGCTAGTACAAAATCGCAGGAGTTACGGGGCTGTGAAGAAAGTGCACAGGGCAAGGCGCCGAGGTGTCATGGGATTCATTAGGAGATGTTAAATGTTGGGAAAGTTACAAAATTAAAGGAGGTTATGTGGAATGATGCAAAGGCTGTGTACTTGTTGTGAAGGTAAGGCAAGTTTTTTTAAGGGAGTAAACTACTCAGAATGACACAAAGAGTTGGTATGTCTATGCACATTGTTGCGAGGTTTCATCCTTGCTGTGAGATGTTGCAAAGGTGTAAAGCCTAAGTTCCCAAGAGAAGTGAGGAATCTTTAGTGGCTACAAGTTGTAACAAGAAAGGCCACACATCGGCACACTGATCAATTTCCTTTTCTTGAGAAGAAATGGTCTCCATTGTATTGGATGTTAAATGTGGAAACTAAATTTGAAGCTATTGAAGCTTGTACCACTTGGCTTAGTAAACATACTTCCTAACCTTGACCACTTGAAACAACTGATGAGTGTAGTGGTGGGCCAGGTTTCTATCACGTTTGATATTTTGGTCCCGCGAACAGCTAGAACAGCAGCAACATTGGTATTTATAAATTATTTTACTCTCTAAATTTTTCTTCCAACCATTAGTTATCTTTTTTATTTGTTCTATATTATTATTATATTATAGCGACCATTTGCCAAGACTTATGATTTCATTTTTAATTTAAATATTTTTGCCACCTTTTCACTTCCCCGCCCCGGCCTTCCAACCCCTGCTTCTTTAGCCCTCTTCTTATGATATTGTTTTTCTCCCTCAAATTTGAATCCTTCATAAGATCCCTTCATAATACAAAATGAATATTTTAGTAGCTTTTGTGAGTTTTATTTGTATCAAAGATTGGAGAAGTAAATTGGATTTAAGGTATATTATTTTGGGTTGTTTAAAGATTCAATAAATATTGATTCAAAAATGTATTTTTTTTCAAATCAAAATGTAAAGATGTGAATTATCCATAATAAAATAATCTAATATAAACAATCCAAAAATTGAATAATGTGGATATTTCACAATTTTGAATTTGACTTTTATGAAGTGGTGGAAATATTTTTCAAAACATGAGAAAATGTGATTCATCCACAATGTAATTTCAATAATGTGGATTTTAAAAAATTAAAATGTGACTAATGTTAATAAAGTGGATCTTCAAAAAATTTAAATGTGACTTTTATGTAATTGTGTAAAATCTAAAATTTAATTTATAGAAGCTATCCATTCAATGTTGACAATTCACAATTTTTCTACAAAATAATTTTTTTTTGTGGATAACAATATGAAAAAATTAGCCTACTTCTTGTAGTGTTATTATCCCACAATCGCCGAACTACAAACCACAGCAAAAAAACAAGTTATATATAATAAAAGCCTAATTTTGCTTCAATGAAAATTGTGCAAGCACTATATACACAAACAATTGTATATGGTTGGATAAGAAAGTGGCATATAGTTGTGATTTTGTTTTTTAATCGTGTTTGATATTGCATTAGTTTTCCATTGGGTCTATATCAAATCAATTGTATAGATGGTATTGCAAAAAAATTAAAGTTTATTCTAAGGCGTCCCCTGTCTCAATCTAGCAAAGCCTTAAAAAAATCCAAACCTTGTGATTTACACTACAGGTAGGCGTCTTTTAGTGGGAGGCACTTTCCCGTTTCTTATGTTGTCCCTCATTTTCTTCGGTGTCTTCTATTTGTTGATTTCTTTTTGCACCCCTTGTGCATTTGCTCTTTTTTTAATTGGAGGAAGAACAAATAGGAATGGGACGCATGTACCCCTGAGTTGGCTTAATGGTGAAGAACATGTGGTTTTGAAATAGAGGTCACAAGTTCAAATCCTGCAGGGGGTAGGGTATGTACACCTTGTTTGTAGCAAAGTTAGTTGCCTCGCACTTGTAGACCTAAAAACAGGCTGCCCCACGGCATCATGATGCTCCTCAACATGCCCTCCATCGACTACTCTAATTGACGAGGTACATGATAACCCATTTACCTGGAGTAGCCATGCCTCTCTCCACAAATTTGAGAAATAGTTACCCTCTATACAATCTTCTAATGAAACTTACTGATCTGTTAATGAATATCCCTTCAATTTGGTGAATTTAAGTTTGGTAGATTCTTCTTTTAGGCTCTGCAGCTTTGGCTAGTATTGGTATTCGTGAAATTGTATCTCGTAGAATACCCGTTATTCTCTCCACTTCGGATAGCCAATAAAAAAATTCTTTCAAGAATCAAAGAGGCGGTTTGGAAAGGGGGAAGAAGAGGGGCAGAGATATGATGAGTTGATAGCATTGCTCGCTGAATTTCAGCGGCGAAAGAGGTGTGAAGGCTGATGTTCCCCTCAGATTGGAGATGGTAAGTGAGTTATATGTGTGGAAACGCTCTTGCAAGATGACAGCAGTCTCAATACTTACTCTAATATTTGAGCTCTCCATTTACCCATAATGAAGGTGAGCCTAATAATTTGGCAGATAGAGCTATGAAAGCTTGGTCACAGGCATGGAATATAACATTCTGACATTGAAGCAGCGGTGCAGCGGGTGGTTTTATACAGACCCGCTCAACTCTTAACAGACGACTTAATAATCGCAGCGGTGAAGGCAGGATTCGACCCTTAATTCGATCTCTCAACTGCGTCTGTTTTTCCTCGTTGCCCTCCCGAGGTGAACTTTTTGTTTTTCCGGTCGCATAAATTAGCTCTGTATTTTGTTTTAGCAAATATTGAGCTCCAACATGTCAAGAGTTCAATTCTCAGGAACGGAAACCCCATACCCCGTGATAGGGAAATCTTGGCCTTGCCGTAGCTGGCCACAATTTCCGTCACAAACATAGCCATGAGCGGAGACATTTAAGAGTAAACAGAAAATTTCATTATTTACGAGGTTTTTTTATTTTGTGTATTTGGCAGCAGGGAGGAAAATAAGTTTTTCTCTTTGCACCAGGCTTGCAGAAGCTAGTTCCCACTCCGTGCTTTCGTTACTTATACGATTTCAATTCTGCAAAGAAATCATCTTGATGTGTTTGGGGGAAGGAGTGTCATCTAATTTAGGGAATTGATCTCATACATTTACGGAATGAATGCCTCTTTGTAGGGAAAGCAATTTATCACCGTGTTTTTGCTTTTTCCCTCTCTTACTGAATGAATGGCCTCTTATTTTAGCATTTTGTCTCATTTATTTTCTTTTATGCAATGAATATCAGTTTAATTTGGAAAAATCTTCAAAAGGCTATATAAATATTACAATTTTCCCTCAATAGGAATTTGTAATTAACAAAATACAAGTCTAGCACTTAAGGTTACATTCCAACAACATTTTAATGACACAGTTGGAACATTTTCAATCCTATTAATTATTATGTTGTTATTGTTGTTAATTAGCTCTTACAATGCACTCATTATACCTACAAATACTCAATGTTGTGCTTTTCCAGTTCATCCCTTGAAACTTCGTTCCTCGGGCAATTTGATAAGCTGATACAGAGCCAAATAAAAAAGTTTTATATCTAATATCGATGGAAAAATATAAAGTTGTGCTCGCCAACATTTGCTGGAAATATACACAGAAACCAATTACTATATTCGAAAATAATATTTATAAAACCAGTTTAGATCTTAGGGAGTCAACATTCACCATACACAAATAACATTCATAAATCCTATTGTGGGTTATCATTGTTTATTTATTTATTTTATTTTGTTTTTTAATGTTTAATAATACTAACTTATTATTAGCTAGTCATAGTAATTATTTTTGGGGTTTAAGCATATATTTTTTATTAGTTAATAAGAAGGTTTTGCAATGGCCCTCAAACTTGACACAAATCAAAAGATTAGACAGTGAAACAATTTATAATAGACTCCATACAACCAAACCAATTCAGACAACAATATGAAATCCATTTGACCACCCAACCTCACCCAAAAGTTAAGTGATTGGGCATCCAAAAGACATCAAAAACAACAAGAGCTAACGACACCCAACACCTTGATGAAAAACAAAGATGCTCGTTGTAAATCTATCACATACTTGGTCCACTCATTTGTGCTTGTTTTTTGGTTATGCAACATATTCTAGCCTCCCTCCTCTTCTTCAATACCTCATGTCCCTTCCATAGGATCCTCTTTCTGTAAGCCATTAATTCATAAGAATTCATTATACTTAAGACCCTCCAAGAAAGCTAGAACTTTTTAATTACTTGTTTCAATCGATTGTGAAGCTAACCCCACCCCAGATCGGGGTAGATAGTTTCCTTTTTCTAGTTTGTTATGTATCTCTTCCATATCAAGAATAATTTCTAAATCTACCTCATCTTACTACATGCTTCCGTCCTCCTCCATCCTCTCCCTAGTACCAACCTATTCTACGTCATTTGATTGAGGATATATCCCTCCCTCCTCGTATACGATACTTATCCTCTCACTCTCTCCAGGATTACAATCTTCCCGCTCTAGCAACAAAACCTCAAAACCCTGCTTCTCATTAAGGGTGGAAACATTGCAACCTGATTGGCATAGGTGCAGAAGATTGGTACTTATCAGCTTAATCTCCGCCAAGCTCAAGGTGACCCATCCTCATCCCATTCTTTCACAACAAACAACCTCTCATTTTTTCGCTTTGGACTAAGATTTACCCCAACAACCTCAACCAAACCTTCCTTTATAAGGCTTGCACTATTAACCTTTATTAGTTTTGTGTTGTTCTATTTAGAAGTTGAACCATTTACAGACACAATTTTCTCTATTAGCCCTTATGTACTCTCCACTTAAGAACTCACTTGTTCAAAGAGGCATCTTCTTCTACCAATCCTACATAAGGTGTGCATAACTCCTTGGAAAATGACCAACCACTCTACATTTTACAAAAAAAAGGGGACCTTTCAAATTCAAACTTTTGACCCCCAAAGTAAAACCAAAGAGGAATGGAAGAGGGGAGAAAAACATCCAGGGTAACATTTATACAAAATCTAACACATATAAGCGTAGTACAGGCCATAGTAGTTGGATCAAAAGCCATAATCTTCCCCAAGCCCCTAGAAACACCCCTCAATGCATATGTATTCTAGATGTCGGGAGGTAAGGCTAGAAGTCTAACCCATACATGGAAGCAAGGTTTAGATTTCACATTTAAGGTGTCACGCTGACATCTAGAGAGAGAAATACTCATTTTCGGTACAACCAAGGCCCCCTACATTACCTTTGTGAGATCCGCTTATAGTGAAAATAGGAATGGTTATAACTAGCCATTTTCTAGGGCCATAATTTCAAAGTTTCCTTGTGTTCTTCATTTACGCTCATCCCATTTCCTAGAAAATTAATATTGTGGCCTATTATTGTATTCTTTCATATATGTGCCAACCCATATATTTTTAGTGCTTTTTCACCAACCACTTTTGATACCACTAATAACGGTCCTTCCACATTGCATGTGAAACCCAAAAAAATAGTCTCCTTCATCATAGTTCTCGAAACACATTCTGCCCATGATGCATATCCTGGAGTCGATCTAGAACCCTAACCCTGATCCGTTAACCACCCAACATCAACCAACGGTGTGGGGTCCAAATCCCACCCTTGAAAAATTTCAAAAACCATCTCTTTCACACAATTAATTAGGTTTGCAAATACAATATTAATCATTTTTTAAAAAATTTATAGGTAAAAGTGTGTTTTTTATAAGGACCCTACCTCGATACCTCAAAAAGGCCCTAAAGACCAAATGCAACCACAAACATATAAAAACATGGGAAAAGTAGAAAAACTACCTCGAAGCACAGAGATAAAAAAATAACATCCAAAGTATAACACACAAATGAAAAAATGGTAAGCATGCCAAAGAAGTTTATTATGACCTGAGATTTCAGTGGAGTCGATGCCTCTATATAAGAACCTCTTTTCTTATTTTGGAAAACCGCCCACCCTTCCTTGTTCTTATCATCATATCGTTCAGACCCACATTGTAGTTAAACTTCTATAGAATTTATTTTTTGAAAAGAAATATTTTTAATGAAGAGGTCGCAGATTCACTTTCCTTGATCACCCCAAGTGAATCACAAGGATCAACCATGTTGAAATCAGCATCCATCTTTTCCTATACTTATGTTTCTAGTACGGTATCGACCAAGTCATCCAGGTATGAAAATCGATCAGAATCACCCTCAGGGTTATCATTCACCACCACGTCACCTAGGAGGGCATCCTTTCACCATGTGATTTACGTATTATTACGCCGCAAGATTTGACAATATGAAGTAATATGCCCCAACAAAAAGTACCTTCTACATCTGAAGGGCCTACCTTCTTAGGCTAGAGGACAAGTCTAGGTTTTTTTCTTAAACTTTGAGTTGAATATTGTCAGTAAGGTTCTTTGAGGTGTCTAAATAAACAAGAATGTGGGACATAGGTTGTGTGGGTGTAGCCGATAGTATTAAAATTGGTAGTTAGAAAACTACCCAAAGCATTTCCATGGGTGCAATAATTAGTCGATCCCAAAATTGTAGCGGAAGGTGCACATTCTAACACAAACATTATTTATTAAGAAGGTTTTCATGAATGCGTTGAAGGAGGGAAACTACGATTTCATGAGCAAATGATGGGATTTATAAACCCAACGATTGTTAGAAATTATGTCTCTATTACATATCGAATTTAAAACAATAATGAAAACTCCCTTGACGCATGGATAAATATATAATAACTTGCATTCCAATAATGGAAGTCAATGCTTTGAGATCCTAGAAAGGAGGATTATTATCCTTTGAGGATTCTCAGTCAATCACACCTTCTCCAATGATCACACACGGTATAGAGCATGCATAATTAATGGGTTTTACTAGAAGGCACCTCTTACGCGCCCCCTACTTCATAATATTAATTAATTGAAAATATAAACATTAAAATTACGTTTTTTACTGCAATACATTAAAATTATAATTCTAAACATACATCATTAAAATTTTCTATATGAATTTCATTCTGTATGTTATTTTTATAAAATACAAATATGTTCTTTGATTTTCCTACTCTTGATCCTATCCAAATTAAAAGTTTTAAATATTCTTTACCCTAATTTTAATACTAGCCACATTTAATGGCTTTTAAAATATTCTCCATTAAAAGAAAGTGTTGTAGACGTTGAAGACATTTTATGTTTGTAAAATAAGATGAAATGTTTATTATTATTTGAATGAGAGGTGGATTGAAATATTATTAAATTAAATTACATTTTTAATAATGATATGTACTTCAAAATATAAACAAAACTAATATATAAATTAATATAAACCCATTTATATAGGTCTATAAGAATATATACTTTATGAAATGGTAGCAGTTAGTTATTGTGAATAGTAATTAATAGTTATCTACTTATTTATGTGTAAATAAGGAAAATGGTGTTCCTTTAACCTATGATATAATTGGCCATATTGAAGTTTTACTAGGTTTAAAATATATATAATAGAAAATTGAATTTGGTTATAAAATCAAATAATTTGTTAATATATTAGACAGCTGAAGTAATCACAATTCTCAAACAATATTTGAGAAATTGTGATTTTAAAATGTTATATATTTTTTCCTAATTTTTAATATTTTAATTAAAATAGGAGAGAAACATATCTAACAAGTGAAGAAATTAGTAAATATAATTAGCAACTTGATAAGAATTATATAACTTTTTTAGTGGCACAACTAGATTAGTACCAATATAATATTATTCAATATCAAACACTAGGATCCTCTATTTATCATTTCGATAACCTCCCTCACTTTTCTATAATTTTATGGAAATAATTTTGATACAACTTATTTTTATTAGAATTCTTACAAGCCTACAATACCTATGAATAAATAAAATCTAATGGGAAACTATGTTATCCCTCCATATTATTAAGCCCATATAAACATGATTTTTTTTCAAATCAACACAAGTATAATGTAATTTATATGGTAGTTAAATTTAATGTAAGTATTCATGCCATTATCCTTTCAATTTTTATAATTAATGAAAAAGTTAAATTTAAGATGTTATTCTCTAGATGTTTTATTTTTTATTTTATCATAGGGATGGTCTTAAAAAAAATATTCCTTATGTTTGCAAGCTTGATGATATATGTAATAATTGTTTAAACTCTTTCATTTATTTATAAACTTATTGAATATAAATTTGGACTTTGAAAACATGCATTTTGAAATACAAAAGGAATTTTTTTATATAAATAAGCTAAATTAACCAGTACAAGAGCTTAAACAAGGCTCAAAAGGACCAACCAAGAATGTGAGTAGATGCACATAATGATATTTTATGGTATTCCATCAACATGCAAATATCCTTCATGAAAACTAGAAATGTATTATTCCTACTCTTCAGAAAATAAAAAATGATAGGAAAGCAATGGCAAGAGATAAAATAAAAAGGGGATAAAATTTAGTATGAAGGGGAATGATAAATGATCAAACATAAAGAAAGAAAGCCAAAAAAATAAATATAGAGTTGAAAGTTTCAAATGTTAAATAAACATATGAAGCCTACATATCAATCACACCTCATATAGACCAATAATCAATTAATATTCAAATACACTAAAAGAAAACAAAATAATCAATTCCATTATTTATGTTCTTGTATAAATATCATAGAGAAATAAACCACATGGATACACCTAGATGTGTTTAATGGACTCCAATGAACAACATGGATACCTCTACTCAGTACTCCCCAAGGTGTGTTGCCAAAGTCACACAACAAAGTGGAAAAACTACTTATGTTTTCCCTTATATTGATTCAATAGCCATACGACATCTACATACATTTCTTCTCTCACATGGAGCATACACATACCTCTATGGGGTTATTGTTATCTCTGAATCACAACACCCTATGGTTTGCATAAGTATGTGTGTTTGAGCTCACGGTGTGACTAGATAACATGGGTACTATCTCAAAGTTGTGGGACTTGTAACTTGAGATAGACCTCCAGAGAAAGCTAGTTCTTGCTCCTAAACTACCTACCACAATCTACTCTGATGCAGGAAAAACTATCTTTTCCTAATCTAACTTTCTAAGGGACCAGGGAGAGAGATTGCATGAAAACAAAGAATACACTAAAGTGGTGATACACCAGAAAAGGAGGGAATTAATGAGGATAGTTTTCCAATGTGTGAAAAATAGAGGCAAAGTGCATACTAGAAGGGGCGAATACAGTTCTCCAGGGTCTAGCAAATGCATTCACAAAAACATCTCATACACACAAAATGATAATGAATCCATATAAGAGCATAAATAGACACAACATATTTTCATGAGATTGAAAGGGAAAGAAGAATACAACAAACACAGTAGGGGAAGAGATATCCACAAACTTTTTTCTATTGCTTCATGATATGCATAGTTTAATCTATTACAGAATAAGGGCCTGGATCACCATATACGAAGTCCAGTACAAGGGCCTACAACACATTGGCTTCAAAAAAAATTTGATAGCGCTTTTCTACTCCAAAACTATCTCCTTTTATAATGAGCCCAACACTTTAATTTATAGAATGCTGAGAGGAGAAAGAGGGGGGAAAATGAAAATCCCGAAATCTATCTTCTTACCACTTGCAAGAGGTAGTAAATGAAGTGAAATTATGTTCTGTTGCTTGCAAAAGGCCCCCATATTGTCCCATAACTTTCAATAGCGAGAAATGTCTGTCCATGCTTCATTTAATGCACCCCAACTATCAAATAAAACAATGTTCTAACTGGGTGCATTTTATATGAAATTACCATCAATTATTTATCAAACCCTGAATTTCTTGATTTATGTGCATCATTACTAGAATCACGATTCCAAAGGTATCAATTTTGTGTGATTTCGTTGAGAAATGTAAAATATATGGCATTCTAAGTGGAGGCAGTTTTTTTGGGTTTGTCAGGGATTTATGCCATTTGATGGGACTAGGTATTTAATTGAATGGAGATAGATATGTTTTTTTTATTTTCATATATCTATTCTCATTAAAATTAAGATGTTGTGCCCATTCGAAAAATTCTGATTTTGTGAAAATTGGATCTTTGGATCAAAAGTTATGGCCTTTTGAAGTTTGGGAGTCAGGCAGAAGGCATGGAAGGGAAACGGAGAGAAGGCACATGCGTAGGTACGTGTATGGGAGGAAGGCATACCTGCAGAAGGCATGGAAATAGGATGTGTAGGAATTCAAATGAAGGAGGGTGCGCCGCGACAGAAAAGGAAAGAGGCCGTGCGACAAAACAGGGTGCAAGCAAGCATGTAAGATAAAGAACTTGGACTTAGCCATTTTTAAGGGCTCGTATGCAGAGGGGTGCATGAGGAGGGAACAAGAGGATAAGAAAGAAGGTGAGCACGTGGGAGGAAGGACCAAAGGGAAGATTGAAGGAATGCAGAAAACAAAGGGAGAAGCAAGAAGGCGTGTATGGGCACGTGGAAGGATTGCAACAAGGAAGTGAGTCGTGAAGAAAGATGCATGCGCGTGAAAAGAAAGTAGAGGGAAGATGCACGCGTAGGTGCATGTGCATCAGGAAAGAAGGCATACTTGCAGAAGGAAGGTATGAAATTAGGGCGTGAGCATCCAACTGTAGAAGGGCGCGTGGTGATGGATAGAAATTAGGGCGTGTGACTGGAAGAGCAAGGACATAGCCAAATTTGAAGGCAAGACTGCAAAGGGGCATGCAAGAAGCACGTGCAACCTGAAATGTGAAACATTAGAGCCAAAATGAAAGTAAAAATTATGCAAATAACTAGGAGAGTTATTTAGATAATAGTTATATAAATGTTGGTGCCTCATAGGTTAACAAGTCTTCATCTAACCTCAGCTCTATGATCGATCCCGGCATGCATCTCTCATCCCGTATCACTCCCTCTCGGTCTTGGTCAATTTAATTTGAATATTTCTCTAACCACTCAATATAAAAACCTTTAACTTAACATATCACCTATTATTTATATCTGCACATGCCCGATCTTCCTGCTTCTCTCTCCTTTGAGTTGGCTTCTCCATTATTCCCTCTTGGACTACAAATTTGAATTTTTTTATCTTTATTTCCCTGATTCAAATAATCCGCTTTTGTCCAATCTCAGCACGCCATGTGTCTTGATGGTTGTATTCCCTTATACATTGTCTTGTCATTCTGGTCTCCATCAACCACGTGACCCTCTAGATCTTCTTCCTTTGTCTTTTTCCTGCCATCTTTTACCCTGTGTTTTCACCTCAGGATTTGTCCTTGTGCTAAATTTCATACACTTCTTTAACGTGTGTCTTCGCACCTCTTTTATTTCATCACATATTCTACGCATTATTTGGTCACTTCTTTATCCAACCATTTCCTTGTAGAGCTTTCTCCTTTTCTATGCATCTACTTCTTTAGCAGTTCTCCTACAACTTCTTTCTTACGCTGCTTCCTCCTTGTTTCCTTCAGGGAAATATTTGCACCCTTTTACCGTGTTCCCCAAACCACAATCGCACCATCCTTTACTTGCGATTTTACTCTTCTCCTATCTTGCTCATTTGGCCTTCCCATTCTTGTGTGCCACACATTTTACCTATGTGACTCTCAGTCACTTTCATTTTATCCTTACTACTTCGTATTGCGATATTCCTGAGGAAACAAATGTATGAATCTTTCAAACTTCATTTTTTTTTGTTTGATGGAGATTGTAATTTTTCATTTATCAATAGAATCAGATGCTCATTTATTTCCATATTTCTCAAAATGTGTGAGGGAGAGTTAAATCCCATAGGAGTCTGAATGAGGCATTTTTAGTTTGATAATACCAATTGTCTTTTAGATAATTCAGCGATTGATGGGGGGGCTATTTCCAAAATGAGACCCCATAAAGAGAAAGCAAAGTTGTAATGAATGAAAAGGTGATCAACTATTTCTTATACTTCTTTATAAAGGATGCATCTTTTGATGAGGATATGCCCATTCTTTCTTTAATTATCAACTATGAGGATAATGTTCTGAATTGTAAGCCGCCAAAAGAATTTAATGTTAGGAATCATCAATTTGCACCGGACTTTCTTCCAGCAATGATGAGAATTAGGAAGTTGATTCTAACTGGTATATCCATAGATCACACTGTAGTTTCCATCTCCCGAATCCTCCCAGATTAACTCATCAACAACATTTTTATTATGAATGTATATGTTTTCCATAATTTGTTGTATTAAATTCAGTTTTTCCCTCTACATATTACTGATTTCTTAAAGATACAATCTTCTCCAAGTGGTTTTTGTTAGAAACGTGTGTAACTTGTGTTGCCACTGATATCAACTTAATTCCTGTCATAGGGGTCTAGGTGATCTAGGCATGTTTATTTATGATGTTTTCTAAAGTGCTTAACAGTTCATTTATGATGTTTTCTAGGCTCAGAGGGTGTTTGAATGCCAATCCCATTCTTGGGTACTATATGCTACATGGAGAAGTTGCATAGAAATAGTGTTGCTTGAAGCCATGGCCTTGAGGATTTTGCCTCTATTTCTTGTACTCAATAAACCTTTTCATCATGTTCAGAGGCTAAAACAACCTTGCTCATCTCAATTATAGAGATCTTGAGCAAAATCTAAATGTTGGTGGTCCTTTGGCTTCTTGGCAAGTTTCTTGAAGCCATGCTTGGATTTACACAATTATGAAACTGAGTTATTCTTTATCCAAAGAGAGAGTTTGACCCCAAATATGTAATGTCTCCCTCTAATGAAGATGATTTCCATCTCAGTCTTGAATACAAGTTTTTAAATCAAAAGTTTTTGTGTTGAAATCTCATCTCCTTGTCAATGAGAACTTTGTCACTAGCGCCATTCAACTATACCTACTTTTTATTAATCCCTGGGAGCTTTAAAATTGATTTCTTGGTGTCTTGTTAATCTTAAATGGATGGTTTTTCATCGTTCAAGATCAACTTTAGTGTTTGATTAGAGAAAAGTAATTAGGAAAAGCTTTTCAAAGTTTGAAAACTCTTGACCGTGTTTTACAAGGAACACTCTTACAGGTTTGAAGACACAGGTGGATTATGTAAATGAATGGAGGATCTTCAAGCTACTTTTTCACTAGGCAGACATTGACATCTCCATTACATACCCATAGAGCCTTGAAGTTTTGGTTTTCATCAAATATGTCAGACATAAATTTGTTTCTTGGATCTCTATGCTAATCTCCTGCATACTCATTCTTGACTATTAACATTACAACCTTACCTCATTTTTGTCAAGTTTTGAAGAATTCACACTCTACCTCATGTTGAATCATGATCATATGGAGCTACGGAATGTTGAATTTACTCGAGTGTTTGAAGGTGCATGCTTATATTTATATTGTAAACAATCTACCTGCAAGTTGACTGACACAATGGTATCATGCTTATCAGGGTTTTGGAAATGTTATTTTTGTTCTTTTGATTGATTCATAATAGTGTAAGGGTACACGACGTATGAGAGGAAAGTTTGAACAAGCTTGGTTCTTCACAATGGGTCAATAATTTCATAGACAAGAGGACAAATTACTTCACCAAACTATAAGTTCAATTGAAAGGAAGGTGAAATGTTGGTTCTTCTCCCTATACCACACATGTGCATTCTAAGAGAATGTGATAAGTCTCTTCTTGAATTCAAGTTTTTTTTAAATTATTCCTTGCTCGTTGAAGAACACAAATAATCTCTTTCTTTTCATTTTATGAAGGAATATCCCTTGGTGTTCTCAAGTGGAACTTGATGAGTTAGATAACTATCCATAGGACTAAAATAGATGCAAGCATAGATGACTTTAAATTTTTGAATGAGACTTGTTGCTAGAAGATGAAGAGACAAGATCAAGAATGAGTGAAGTCAAAGAAGCTGAAAATTTTGTGAAAGATGAAAATCCAGTTTAATGGTGTACAAAAGGGAGATGATTTTGTCTTGCAAGATATAGATGAAAAATCCCTTTTCACTTCAATTGAAGAAACCTTTTTCTGCAAAGAAAAATCACCTTGAAAGTTTCTTTTAAGTCTATAATCAGTTGTGGTAACACAAAGATGAGGAAGTTTTTGCGATAATAGGTGGATGAAGAAGAGAAATATTCTTGTTTTATAGTTGAAATCTAGTATCAATATATTAATGTTAGTGTTGTTTTGTTGAGATCTTGATTATATATGGAGATCTAGTCATTGTGTTTTGTTTTCTATACCAATCAAGGAAGATCCCGAGCATATCTTATTTTTTCTATTTTGTGATGAATTACATACAATGATGATCAAGAATTAAAGTCTATAATTTATGAGGGTATTTTATTTATGGTTTGAAGTAGAAAAGAGAATTTTATTATAAGACTGATTCACCCCCCCTCTTAGTTATTTTTTATTTCTATAAATTGGTATCAAATCAGGCCCTTGGAAGTAACTTTAACAAGCTATATGGATATCTTTGGTGAAAAGGATGGGATTCCTTTATCACTTAAAGTGGGGAGTAGAGTTGTGTGAAGAGAAGCTAGAAAAATTGATTGAATCACAAGTGGAAATTCTCGAGTATGTATAGAATCAACTCAAGGAATCCTTATATGAGAAAGAAGAATTGAAGAAAGAGAATGAAGAACTAAAGAAAGAGTTAAACATCAAGATAAGTAAGGTATCATGTTTTCAAGAGAGCTCAAAAAAATTAAAATGAGATGTTAGGAAAATAAAAGGCATATGGTAATAAACTAGGTCTAGGTTTCATAGAAAATTCATGCAGTATAGAGAAAAGTGAAGGTGAATCAAGTCAAGGATCAAATGGAAAAATGAAGTAAAGAAAGGGAAATATTTTAAATAATTTATCTCATGAAAGATCATCTGTTAGGAAGCCAAATGCATTTAGGCATGTTGGTTTTCATGGTAATTGCTACAAGTGTGGTGTTTATGGACACATGGCTAGTATGTGTAATATTAATGTGGAAAAGAGAGAATATTATAAATAAGAAACTCAAGAACATCACTCTGAAGAGAAGAAGGAAGAAAAAAAATTTAGACAAAGATATGACGTTGAATCTTATCATTGTCATGAAAAAGGACATCTATAAAAGTATTGCAAGAATGATCCATCAAACACAAGAAGGTATGTAAGAAAATTTAATGGCTATTATTATGCTTGTAATGAATTTGGACATAGGGATTTTGAGTGCAAAAGAAGGAAAGTGGAATATTTGAGGTGCCATGTAAGGTAGGGAACATTTCAAGGTTCTATGATGCAGTTCTGATGAAGAAAGAGATTCAAATACCCAAGAAAAAAACTCAAAAAAATAAGAATAAGGGAGAAGGTAGTCAAAGTGATAAAAAGGATTCCAAGAAGGTGACTGATCAAAAGGAGGAATCTACTATGAAAAAAGTAGAATCAGAAAAACAAAAAATTAGTCAAGGTTCTAAAAGAGAGTTTGAGACCTTCTTAGGTATCTCATCAAGATCCTCTATGGTATATAGATGCAAATGAAGTCTTGGAGTGAGGGGGAGCTATCCTCATCAACATGTGTCTTCTCCATGGAATTGAGGTATTCAATTTAAATTCTTGTTATCCTTTAAAGGATATGAGTCTATGCTCTCAAAATCAGATTTGGTTCTGTCATTTCTTTGGTGTACTACCATGTTGTGGTAATATATGCATATAGGTATGTCTGGTCGGATGTTTCATATGTCAAGGATTCAATTATATTCATGAATGTTGAGTGTATCAAGTTGAGTTAACTATGATCTAAGTTGTAGTTCAATCGAAGTTGTAAGTTGAAATATTTTAATCAAGGTGTCATGCATAGACATAAGTTGTGTAAAGTCTTCAAGTCTATATATGATGTGGAGTTTTATGAGTTTTTTAAAATGAATGTCTTGACTGAGAATAGTGAAGTATTCAAAATCCTAAATGATGCTAATGATTCAAAGGGTATGTCTCCAGTCCTCATTGACCTAATTCAAGTGTCTTAGACCTTAAGGAAAGAGATGTAGCTATAGAGATTCAAGTTTTGAGTTTGAAGGCTGAAGACGCAAAAGTATTTAGCTAGTGTGGAAAAAGGTGACATGATGTTGATTCTACACGGATAAAAAATATCAGAGGTAAACATTATATCTCTACAGGCATGTTTTCAGACATCTTGTACTTATGTTTTGATCCAAAATCTCAAGACAGGTGTATGCACTCAGGATAAGATTTGGAAGTCTTGAAGTATGCTAGAGGTTTCCTCAATGGTAGATCTCTTGAGGGTATGTGTGCATGGTCTATGTAATTTTCCATATGTTTAAAAGCTAGAATGAGTGCCTTCATGGGTTTAATCAAAGGTCTTGAGCCATGGAGATGAACCTAAGTATGTTCTCACACTTGGAATAATATAGGAAGATTCATATCATGTTGTAAAAAGGTTTAGAACTTTTTCTTGATCCCAAGGGGAGTTGGATTAGTGAAGAAGTTGTTTTATCATTCAAACTCAAACTCCTGAATGTCTCATAGACTAGAGAATGGGTTGTTGTTGTTTTTCACTATGGTAAGTGTCAATTATCTATCAAGAAGAAACATGACAAGGATTAAAATTAGACTGGACTCAGAAAAAAGAGGTACAAGTATACAAAATAACGCTTCATGATTTTCATAATATCTCATACTATAGGTGGTAGGGTGTATAAAGATGGTGAGGATTATATCTAAGAGAGGTTAGCATGCTTATACACACTATCATTCTTAGGGATTCAGTTTGGTATAAAGGACAGTAGATATAACAAAAATAGGATTGAAACTAACCTCTTGTGAAGTGTACTTTTAGGACCCACTCAAGAGAAAAAATAATCATGAAGACCTTTTGTTTTATGAATAAGTATGATTTTCAATGCATGGTAGTAAATGAAAGTAATCTATGTTAAGGATTCAACCCTGGTTATTGAAATCAATGAACAAAGGAGTATGAACATATCTCTGGTTCTATGGTTTGTATCAAGTCTTTTCATGGGATCCATGTGTGCATGATGATTTATACCTTGACAAGTATTATGGTGATAATGTATCAGAGTGGGATGAGTGAGTTTATGAAAAATTATAAAACCCCAGGTGTGGCTTCTTGGTCTTTGCTATGATGATCTTGAAGCATTGTTATAAGTTTGATTATCAGAGAGGATCTCAACTCAACGTGGAATTCCAACAAGCTGTGATTGTGTGCTTGTAAATAAATATGAGGATGTATTACCTGTAAAATGGCATCCAGACAGTGGAAATAAATAGTGAAGAGTATTCTTAAGCATTAATGAATGTCTAATGTATCATCAAAAGATTATGCATGGTTCCTAGTGCTCTAAAATGGAATCTACAATCTCTGTCAGAAGAGTGAAATCCTTTTGTTATGTTTTCCTGATAGGAAGAGCTCTCTGAGTGCTAAAGGATAATAAGGGAAACAATTTTCTGATAGAGGATATTGGAGGCTTATAAAATTACACTCTTTCCCATAATTCTAAGATGACCCTAGAATAGTCCTATGAGGGATAACTACAAGAACTTTTACTGTCAGGACTATGAAAACAAGAAATAAGAGAAGCTACTGTATTTTACTATGATCATGTCTTTAAGTAAGTCATTATGAAAAGAATTTAGCTACTACAATATATTTGGTGAGGGTTATGGGCATGTAATGCAAATTCAAGGGTATGTGTATAGGTTATGTTCTGCATATGCTCTCTGAGTTTTTCAATAGGTCTGTCATGACTCAATTAGGATTATCTAATCCCAAATGCATCATGTATGAACTGCTCATCTCTATCAAAAATGTTATAGTGTATTTGAAGATGCGAAAGGTCATCAAGTGAGTTGGTTTAAATGAATACTGTGAAGAGCCTACTTTGTGTAAATTCCCCTAAATGAAATCAATGCAAGGAAGCAAGTGATTGTTGTTTCTCCACAATCTTGTCTAAGAGTGCTCAGAATTCTAGGCAGTGCTATCTCAGAGATGATGATTGTGTTTGGAGTCTTGAGAATAAAATCTAAGTACTTTAAGCTCCTCTCTGCTTAGACTTGGTATTAAATCACTTTTATGAGTTGTATGTGAGGGATAAAATGTATGAGGGTCAAAATTAGTAATTCTAGAGCTAAAATTATAGGAAAATCATGTACATAAGGTAGTTCATAGAATCAAGGCACTTGGAGGACCTATATAGCTGTCAGAGTGGTGTCAAGTGTCTCAGATTGATATAGCTCAAAATGACTAGTCTATAGATTGTGATAATGTGTGAGTTGTCAAAAGGCTCAACCTTAGAAAATGAAATGTTTGGATAACCTAAAATTTATTCAAAGATTTTAACATAATCTTGAAATATAAATTAATATATAGGTTTGAAAGACCCTTCTTAGACTAAGGGAGGCGTCTTTGATGACTAAAACAAGTTCTAAATGCATGATTTTCAATAGCTGAGGGTTTGAAACTACAAAACCTGGACTGAAAGTCATCAAGATTTATTTGAGTTGTCTTATGGTGTCATTCAAGTTCTAAAGGTTGGTCAAGTGATATTACAGTTGTGAAAGAACTTGTACATGGGTTGAAATTTGTAACCCTAATTTTATTAGTCACTAGGCACAATAAAGATCAAGTCTTCACTTATACATGATCTTGAGAAGGGAACCAAAGTAGAGGTTTCCCTTTCTAAAATTTCTGAAGTGTATTCTTGGATTTTAATCATGAAGGTAAAATCTAATCAATATGATAATGTCTATAGATCAGGAGCATGTTTCTCAAGCTGACTATACATATTAAAATATCATTCAAGGTCATTGTATAAGTAAAAATCATGGTTATGTCATAAAAGTGTTCTACGGTCCATTACAATCAACAAATTTGTGAAAACATAGGAAATCTACATCTAAGAATGATCAAATACTTGCTTTAAAGGTTAGATATCAATTTGAACGTGAACTACATAGCTAGAAGATGTTCACAATGACTTGATTTAGGGTATGCTACAATCTAAGGTATGTCACAGTATTTATAATCTTATGAATCTTGTAAAGATGCAATCTGCATGCATGAAGATGATTTCTACAATAGTCTATGCACTATGAAAATTTTGTATAAAGGTCTCAAAATGATTGAAATAGGGTAGAATTATAAAAAAGGATGGTTTAAGACAAGTCAAAGACAAGGTATGAGGTGTGCTACAATGGCCAATATTTCTTAGAATACATAGAAGGATTGAACCTCAAAGATAGATTTCCGCGGAAAACTTAATCCAGTGTATATAGACCTGTACATGAAAACACTACAAAATGGTTGTAGGAGTAATCTTGAGTGGTCTAATCATTTTCATTGACTATGCATGAGAATAATGGACTTGATGAAGTCTTCTTGGTCAAGGTTAATATATCCACATACTCAAATGTGGAAATCATAGTAAGGGTTGGTATAGAACATTTCAGCACTGGGATATGCATATAAATATATGATTATTTGTTTAAATATGTAATAGGAACTTGGAAATTTTTTATATATTCCAAATGTGTGAAGGGAAGATAATCTCAGGTTTCTCACTTGAGTGGATAATATTGGTACTTTTTTTATTCAACTTTGTCCCTACAGGTGCAAAATGAATACATGAAGTAGAAATATGTAATGTCAAGGAGGTTATATGGTGTTAAATTTTATCACACAACTAGGTTAATCTTTATATTTTCTGATAAATTTCTTATGATGATCTTAAATGGTGCATGAGTGCTCATAGTGGTCTGAGAAAACATTCTAAACATAATCTTCTTGCATCAAAATTGTGGGATCTGATCATTAGTTATGTGGTTTAAGTACAATGTGGGCATATTAACAGTCTAAAGTTACATTCTACAATAGCTACAAGTAGAAAAATTCATCTCTTCGAGGGAAACTCAAGAGGACTGAACAAGAAAGATATAATAGGTGGCATGCGATGAAACAAGTAGTATATTATGAATGTATATCATAGTATCACAACTTAGAGGTGCATTGGTGTATTTTTGAACCTCATGAAAAAGAGAGTGGGTGTATAATCTCCTAGAAAGTGAAATGGTCTATTCATGGATCATCAAATGCTAAAGGAGTCAAAGTGAAGACAATTCAGTCCTAGGGGAGATTCTTGGTCAGGTAAGTCATTATATGAACTTTGTTTCCATTATGAATTTTCACTGTTCATCATTTTTTCATGTCAATTCAATGCATGCCTTTTTCAATGATTTAAAAGGGGGAGAAATGTGACAAGAAACATGCAAATGAGGGAAATTTGTGTGTGTGTGTGTGTGTGTGTGTGTGCCATAAATATTTCTAGGTAGTTTCCATTAATGAAAAAGGGGTTGTTTGTTGGAAATGTGTGCCACATGTGTTTTCATTGATGTCAAGCTCATTGATGTCATAGGGGTCTAGGTGATCTAGGTATGTTGGATAGGTGATCTAGATATGTTGGCTAGGTAATATAGGGGTCTCCAAAGGTGAATATGTGTGGCTTATGTCTCTGAAAGGTGGTATGAAAGTGAATTTTATCTCAAAGGTCTTGTTTGATCACTTCTAAAGTACTTATCAGTTCATTTATGATATTTTTTAGGCTCATAAGGTGTTTGAAGGCCAATCCCATTCTTGGGTACTTTAGACTACGTGGTGAAGTTGTCTAGAAATAGTGCTTCTTGAAGCCATGGTCTTGAGGAGTTTTCATCTATTTATTGAACTCAATGAACCTTTTCATCATGTTCAGAGGATAAATCAACATCCTCATCTCAGTTATGGAGATCTTGAGTAAAAGAAAGATGTTGGCGGTCCTTTGGATTCTTGACCAAGATGTTGGCGGTCCTTTGGATTCTTGACAAGTTTAATGAAGTAATGTTTGGCTTTACACAGGGATGTAACTGAGTTATTCTTCATCCTAAGAGAAATTTTGACCTCAAATATGTAATGGCTCCCTCAAATCAAGATGTTTACCATCTCAATCTTGAATAAAAGTTTTTAAGTGCAAATTTTTGGTGTGGAAATCTCATCTCCTTGTCAATGAAAACTTTGTCACTAGCTCCATTCAATTATATCAGCTTGTTATTCATCTTTGCGAGCTTTAAAAGAGATTTCTTAGTGGCCTGTCAATATTGAATGGATGGTTATCCTCATTCAAGAATAGCTTCAAGAATAGTGTTTGATTAAAGAAAATTTCTTAGGAAAATCTTTTCAAAGTTTGAAAACTCTTGAATGTGTTCTACAAGGAACACTCTTGTAGGTTTGAAGAAATAGGTGGATTCTATAAATGAATGGAGGTTATTCAGGATACTTTTTCACTAGGAAGAGATTGAAATATCTAGTACATACCCATAGATCCTTGAATGTTTGGTTTTCATCGAATATTTGAGGAAGAATGTTTTTCTTGGAGCTCTCAGGCTTGACAGTTTCTAATATCCTGATCTAGGGTTTGGTAAGAGTATTTTTGGTCGAATTTAGAGCTTCCAGTAGTCAAAATCCATGAATTTTTGATCAATTATATGTGAGGATATTTGCTACCATTTGCAAAAATATTTTTTGTAAAATATCAAGTGTAAAAAGAAAATCTTTTAGGAGAAAATTAGGAACATGTTTTCATTCTTATAAAACAATTTTCATAATTCCTCCTTAAAATTTATCATTGTCCAAGTCAATATTTTGATGCATCACGATGACAGAAGGACATGGTTAGATAAAATGACATGTTAAAATATTGAACAAGCTTTAAAGAGTGAAATCTTGATGATAATCTCCTGCACAGTCATTCTTGATTGTTAACATTATAGTCTTACCTTATTTTATCAAGTTTTGAATACTTCACACTCTACCTCATGTTGAATCATGATCATATGGAGCTACTGAATGTTGAAATTCTTCCTAAGTGTTTGAAGGTCCATGATTGTATTTATATTGCAAACAATCTACCTGTAAGTTGATTGATACATTGGTATCATGCTTGTCATGGTTTTGAAAAGGTTTTTTTTTGTTATTTTGATTGATTCATAACAATGTAAGGGTACAAAAGGTATGCAAGGAAATTTTGAAGCTTTAACAATCTTGGCTCATCTAAATGGGTCAATAATTTCAGAGAAAAGAAGACAAATTACTTCACCAAACTAGAAGTTCAGTAGAAAGGATGTTGTTGAGAAGTCTTGGAAGTGAAAGGAAGGTGAAAAAATGTTATCCATAGACCACATATGTGCATTCTAAGAGAAGGTGATAAGTCTCTTCTTAAATTAATTTTTTTTCAAATTATTCCTTTCTTGTTGAAGAACACGAAGAGTCTCTTTCATGTCTTGTTTTGAAGGAACGTCCCTTGTTATTCTCAAGTGGAACTTGATGAGTTAGATAACTATCCATAGGGATAAAACATATGCAAACATAGATGACTTAGAATTTTTTAATGAGACTTGTTGTTATAAGATGAAGAGACAAGATCAAGAATGAGTGAAGTCAAAAAATTTGAAACGTTTGTCAAAGATGAAAAGACAATTGAATGGTGTACAAAAGGGAGATGATTTTGTCTTACAAGATATAGATAAAAACCCCCTTTTCTCATCAATTAAATAAACCTTTTGCTGCAAAGAAAAACCACCCTAGAAGTTTCTTTAAGGTCTGTAGTTTGTTGTGGTAACACAAAGATGAGTAAGTATCTGCAATAATAGGTGGATGAAGAAGATAAATCTTGTTGTTGTATAGATGAAAGCCAATGTTAATATATTAATGTTAGTGTTATATTTTTGAGCTATTGATTGTATATGAAGATCTATTCATTGTGTTTTTTTAAATAATAATCAAGGAAGATCCCAAACATATCCAATTTTTCCTATTTTTTGATGAATTACATATAATGATGATCAAACATTAATGTTTGTAATTTATGAGGGTATTGTGTTTACGGTTTGAAGTGTAGGAAGCAAATAGATCCTGAGAAGAATGTGGAGTGAATAACTCTCAACACATTATTTTATTATGAAGAAGCACGAACATTATATAGGAGAAGCAATAAACAATATTCCCCTAAACTGAAGGAGGAAGATATGGATGTAGGTGAGAGAATAATGGAATACGACAAGGAAGAGAGTATAAAGGGGTAATAGAAAAACAAACACACCTAACATATAAATTATGCTACGTATGCTAACATGAAGTAGAAAAGAGAGAATTTTAGTACATGATTGATTTACCCCCCTCATTCCTTTGTCATTTCTAATAATTTTTCCATTTATGCATTCGAGATAATCACTAGCCATTTTTCCATACTTCAACCTTATCTGATTTATATGAATTTGGAGATTTATCCTCTATTGTTAATTAAGCTCCAGATTCCATCCATCCTCCCAAAATCTAATTTTTCTACTATTCCCAAATTCCCATATTATTCCTTTTGAGATAAGATCTTTTGTTTTGAAAAGTTAGTTCCAAAAGTGTTATTCTATGGGAAGATCTGCCAAATTGGTGAAGTGCTTCATAAATTATTCTTACAAAGTAGTTTTTTATTTAGGATGTTGAACCAAGGTAAGTCTTCTTTAAGGAATCTCCAACCCATTTTGGCAAGGAGATATGTGTTCACGAGTCTAATTTTTCTTATACCTAGTCCTCCTTGAGATTTGGGTTTAAAAAAAAAAATCCCAAGCGACCAAGGGAATTATGTTATCCTCCTCAACTCTAGCCCATAAGAACCTTTTCGCAATCTTATAAATTTGACCAATAGTAGTTTGTGGCATTCTGAAAAGAACATTAATGGGTAGTCCCCCAGTGGAATAGATCTAGTAGAAATTAGAAAAAAAATCCATCTCTATGCGAATGTCATATTTATTAGTATATTGTTCCCATGTATGGGAAAGACATTGTGAATATATCACAAAATGATATAAAATATAAAGTACATAAAAAAAATTTACTCATAGAAGATACATTTAATAGATCATTGGATGAAAATACATCAAACATATGATAAACCAAACATATAAAAAAATATCACTAATTTCAAAAAACCAAAAAATAACATTAAAATGAATTTAGAATACATTCTATGTACATAAAACATAGGATGTGTTGAAATATGCGTGGCTAATTTCTCGCTATAATAACATATAATTAGTTGAATATGATTATAATTTGTGACTATCTATATCTTAACATTATCCATATCTTTATAAGGGTAATATAGGATGTGCTTATTAGTATTTTAGGGATTATATTTCAAATAAGGTTATTATAATAAGGTTTTCAACGTTTCTAGGTCTTTTATTTTATTTTTACCTAAATCTTATTTTGTCTATATGCTCTATTTTCTTATATCGCTAGTTTCTTTTCCCGATATTATTCATATTACGAAAAATTGGTGTGATTCTTATTTACCTCCATTCACATATGTCCGGTTTCAAAATTTGAAGAATGAAAAAGGAGTTGATAAGAGAAAAGATGAAGAAAAATTACTTCAATTGTTAGAGCAGCAAATGTATAATATTTGAGAATCACAAACTTAATGTTGTTCTATATATATATATATATATATATAAAATTGGTGTGATTCTTATTTACCTCCATTCACATATGTCCGGTTTCAAAATTTGAAGAATGAAAAAGGAGTTGATAAGAGAAAAGATGAAGAAAAATTACTTCAATTGTTAGAGCAGCAAATGTATAATATTTGAGAATCACAAACTTAATGTTGTTCTATATATATATATATATAACTTTTAGTAATTATTAATATTGTGTTTCTTTCTATTTTTAATTTAATATTAAATTACATATAATTAACATGAATGTTAAAATTAGACGGGCATAGATTTTATTTAATGAATAAATAGTTACTTTTACTCTACACGGTCGTGGATGCTACTAACATACCTATCCTAGAAAATCTATGTAAAATACGTTGAGAGGTATCATTCTCAAGGTGTATATATTTAATTCGAGAAATAAGTGGAAGAGGCACCTCGAGAATAATACATCTCGATGTCTTTTACATATATTTTCTAAGATAGGTATGCTAGTTTATAATACTTAGGTAATTAAATTATAAGTGGTATCAAATATTTTTCCAAGTGTTGAAGATTTCTAAAGCATATTTGACTAGTCAACACAATCAAACTTATAATTGAGGAAAAATTTAATGTTTTCAAGGATAATTTTATAATTATGGAATATATCATGTCATTTGTCAATATTTTATTTATGTATTTCATCTGAACAGGATAATCACAATGTTTATAGTCGTTCACTATAAAGGCATTGTGATATAGATTTAATATATCTAATCATTAAATATGACTGGGTGTGGATTACATTTAGAAATTAAATAATCTATCCTTCTAATTGGTGAAGGTCATAAATAACAAGAACAACGATGTTGCTAAGTACTACTACAAGAAAAAATGTAATGTACAGGCTCATAAAATGTTGAAAAAGGTGAATCATTTGGGATGGACACTTGTTTCTTGCATTTTGTGAAACAATCTCAATGTGTCATGAGGAAACCCATATCTTGCCTCATGATCATATTGCATAAGATGATATCTTGTTCAGTCATTGTTTAAAACATTTCATGTATATACATACATATAAAAGCATAAAGTCTTGGATAAGATTTTATACCTACCATAAATGCATATAAAAGTAATAAAACACACATTTTATATTCATGTTTGGTCTCCTTGGAAAATTTCTTGGTCGTGCCACTGCCACTTCCATAGTAGCTAACTACATTAAAATTTTAAAAATTTCAATGACCTTTCGAAACAACAACCACCGAGGTTCGACATGACAAGGTACCAATTGCGAATATTTAATTCTCAAGAGTTGGTGCATTTTAAATTTTAAACATTAAGCACATGATTTTCGTTCCTTGGTGGGACACATCTAGGTGAATCTCTACAACCTTGGCTAAACAACTCATTTGTTTTCTTCCCATGTTTTCATTATTTTGTAGTGTAATATGGTGGGTACTATGCAATAAAATTTCTCATTTTTCCCCGGTTTTGACCTAGATTGAGGAATGACCTTTTTCAATTCCAACTTGGCTAGCCTGGTCTCTATAATCAAATTTCTGATTTTAATGAAATATGGTGTTTTTTTGGATAAGGCAAAAATAGTTTGACTTTGAAGGGATAAAAAATTCATTTACAAACTGAAAGATAAGAATAAAGGAACTATAACGAGACAAAATGAAGCAGTCAACAAGACCATACAAGAGACAAACAGACACCCCAAGATCAGAAGCAAGAGGGAAAACCACCAAAGAGAAGAAGGGCCCCAGAAAGGTCAAAGCTGCTTGATCACCACCAAGTCACAAGCCTCTCATCCATGGTTCACCCCTCTATGAGACCGTAGGTTTATCTTTAGAGGTTCATTAAGATTTTTTCCTTTATTTTTTTTCTTCAAAACCTTCCATGCTTCACCCTATTTTTGATCAACATTATCATCTCGATGAATAGGTAGAATAAATTCAATGGAATCCATACTTTTTAGAATCTAAATCTTCGAGGAGCTAGGTGGTTGAGATGAAACAAAAACCTCCTTTTCCTCATTATGCTTCAACTGCTTAACCGGGCTTAAGGAAATGAGATTCTCCTTGCCATTTCATTCTTCATGAATCTCAGAAGTATCTTCATGCCCATCAGAAACATGGTCTGAAACATTATCCGAACAACCTTGGACAACTAGATAATTTGTATTAAAATATTTCCACCATGATACACCAACGTTAAACTTCTTTTTAAACAATGGGACAAATCGTAGCCAAATAGCTAAGAGAAAAACATGTTGTGACAACGAAAAGGAAACCCTTCATAATCAAGAATTTGTGTCCACATTCTATCTTTGACTTTAAACTCCATTAAAGATGGGAAATCAAAAGATGTATCCATATCCACCAGTATGTATGTATAGGTAGTATGGTTAAAATATTTAGTTCTGGGGTTTATATCAAGGAATTTCCCCGAGGCATTACCAATAGCTCTAAGCCTATCCTCCCCCATAATTGAAGAGGAAAATAAGGGAGTATAATCCAGATAGGTATGGAATTAAAAATTTTAGTTAAGGGGTTGAATAAAGGAAACCAAGGTTTCAGTAGTAGGAGGTGAGACTTAAAATCCCAAATTTTTCCTAAAATTGTCTCCCTATTAGAAGGATTATCAAACACTGCTAAGACAATACCACGGGAAGAAGTGAAAATATTGACAGTACCTTCAAGGAGAGGATGCCAATGTTCTGAAATCCACTTGCATAGAGCTGGAAGGCCCAAATAGAAATTGGAAAACCTACAAATTAGACCACAATGTAGGAAAAAATCCTTAGCTTTAAAGACCTTGTTAGTGAAAAATCACAGCACCCTTGAATGTCTGCAACTCAATGGGTTGAGACTCTCAGTGTGATTGCATAACATGGAGTGTCTCTCAAACTGGGGGACTTTGAAATAGATAGAGATCTTCGGATGAAGGTTGATTCCTATTCCTCCATTTAGGTGCAAACATAAAATTTGCAGAGGATCTATTATAAAAGCTATTCTAACTTTCCAAGGAGAAAGGGTTAAGAAGATGCAAGAAATTAAACATAAACTAACAAAGGTGATGCAACTAAGGAATGTTAAACACTGGCTTTGCTATCAAACACAGACTATTGAAATTCAATATAGCCACCCTGCACAGATAACCAATATTGTAATGAAAGATCAGATAAGGGAAATGAACACAAGAGAGGGTTAAAATCAACCACAGATGTGTATTATTGTTTCATAAATTAATACAAAGCATTACAATAGAAAAAAGGTGAAAAACTTGTATTACAGTCTTAATTGAAGGTTCAAAATCCATGAATTTATTACATAATAGAGAAGAAGGGAGGGCACAAAACCAAAATGTCCAACCCTTTACAATGAGCCAAGCTCTTACCTTTATAGATGAAGCGAAGAGAGGAGAAGAAAAGTGGTGGGAAATCTAATTTGGAAGATCAGCTACCAATCATCAATGCTACAACAAATTCATCTACAATCTGTCAAGCCTGCCTCTCCATGTCTTTTTTGTGTGTTGCAGAAGGAAGAACGACAAATCAAATCAAATCTGATCTGGTTGTTGAAGCAATTGGATCATACATTAATGGCATGAAAGATGTTTCCCTATTTTTACCAACCTAACCTTAGCAAAATTAAAGTTTCAGGCTTCCATGGCATAGATGAGGTCGAGACCTTTCCAATGATACCAAATTTGTTGAATTTTGAGCACTGGATTGAGAGATATGCCTAGTTGAATAATTGGATTGGATCCGTACAAAAATGGTGAAAAAACCAGTTTTGCAAAATGGGTCCACGGGCCCGAAATTCACTTTGCGCCTTTTGCACAAAAATTACAAAAGTGCAAAAAATTTCCCACAACCCCGCAAGCCCACAATTCACTTTTTCCAAAAAGCCCCCGCAAGCTCGCAATTTTACATTTCCCAAAAGTCATCTAGCAGGCCCACCAACCCACATTTTCCACTTGGGCGCAAAGTCTTCCTCAGGCCCGCTAGCCCGCTTTTGGTAAAAAAAAATCCTTCCAAGGCCTGCCTCCCCGCATGTAATTTAGACCTAACACATAGCTTCTTTAGGCGTCGATGGAGGTGTGGCTTTCTTTTATACTTTACGCCTTTTCAAAATAAAATCTAAAAAATTCAAACTGCCTCTGACGACCTACCTTCCACTTTGACTTAAAACATGGCCACATGTCCCTTTGTGGGCCTACTCTATAATTGTGTGTTTTGACTAAGCCCCTCTTTTTGGCGGAGGTTTTATGTCTGACCCGAGACTTGTGGAGGCTCAACGCACATTTGGGACCTGCCTCCAGATTTTCCCTTTGAAGTTGCGTGGATGAGGCACGTGGAGGCTCTGTCTCCTTTTTTAATTTTGCACACGTGGTGAGCCTGTGCTTGTTTGGAACTGGCCTTTGGGTCTACCCTTTGAAGATGCACTAATTGGACACATGGATGCCTCCAATGTCTCTTATTTCCTTAGCTAATTCAACGGCCATCTTTGCCCCCATTTCAGACTTGGGACATGTGGAAGCCTCATGCTCATTTGAGTCTCTACTTTGGGCCACACCTTTGAAGTTGCACTGATTACAAACGTGGCTCCTTTCACAACTTAGATCTATTTCTTTTATACTTAGTCGATTTGGGCCTGCTTCCTTTCTCAGTCCCTGACTACGTGGCGAGCTGGTGCATGTTTGAGTCTCCGCTCTGGGTTGCGCCTTTGAATTTATGCCAATGAGACACATGGTGCCATCCGCTGGCCTGAGACTTTTTAACTGCCGACTATGTCTCCTTTTCGGACCTGGGACATGTGGAGGCTTGGCGCTTGTTTAAGTCTCCGCCTTTAGCTTCGACCCTTGAAGGTGCGCCATTGAGACATGTGAAACCATCCATCAATACTCTCATACTTAACCATTTTGGGCCCGATCTATCCCCATTTTTGACTTGGACCACCTGGCGAGCCTACGCTCATTTGGGAACCCGCTCTTTGGACCCATCCTTGGTGTTGCGTCAATGAGACATGTGGAGGCCTTCGTCGACACTCTTATACTTAGCCAATTCAGGGCCTTGAGTGAAAACTACCTCATCGAGTTCTGGGACATGTGGAAGCTCTGCGCTCGTTTGGGGAACCACCCTTGGCTTCGACCCTTGAAGGTGCGTCGTTGAGACATGTGGCGCCTTCCACCGGTCCTTTTATACTTAACCGATTTGTGCCCGCTCTGAATCGTATGTGAAGTCCACAAACTTCGAACCTTTCCCCGTTTTCCTCCTAAGAGCCTCTGGCCTCCTTTGACATTGTTTGATCCTTCGTCAACCCTACTCCTCCATTGTAGAGCCCGCCCACCCCCTTGACTGTTGGATCTGAGTGTGAGCTCACATGACTAAATTGACCCTTCAATTTTCTCTCGTGGAGTGTCATGTTTGATCAAGTTTTCCGTGGGAAAAATTGAGATAACAAACCTCTTCACCAAAAGAGACCGACGGGGAAAGCTTAGCACATGTCATGGGTTGGGCGGGCCTACAACCCACAACACTATCTGCATCCAGAAAGGAATCACCCCTGAGGTGACCACACCCCCCATTATCAAGCTTCCTAATCTCAACACCTTTTTTTTAATTCAGAGAAGAGACAAGGGTACCCACAACAAACGGCAAGTCGCCTGCCCCCAAATCGTCAGTATTCACAAGAGATCCATTCTTCAGAAAAAAAAAATCAGGTGTAGATGGGAAAGAAATGGGACTCCCTTCACCTCCACCATCATACGGCTAGCCAAGGAGAACTAGAGCATCGACGAAGTCCGCAGATCGAGCCTCAAAAGAGGGGTGAGGGTGTGCAGAGCCAAAGGTAGAGGATTCACCTCCGCCTCCAGAGCCAAGACCACCCGACCCACCACAACTAGAAACGCTACCACCAGACCTACCATTTCTAGGAGCATGATGACCACTAGGACTAAGAGCTCCAGAAGTGCCAGTCAGACCTAGAAAAAAGTCACCGCCTCAAGGAGAACTGTATCCCTAGGCTTCGCAAATGTTAAGGTTAGGTTTCGAGAAAATGTTGACAGACATTTCGAGATTTTTAAAACATAACTATATGAAATATGGTGTTACCCGAGTCAAATAAATAAGGCCCATGCATAAACTGTAACTTGATGATTTCATTGAGGTCTTGTAGGCTCGAGCTTGCTCCATTATTCAAGTTTGTAATTTTTAATTTAATCATGGTCTACTGAACCAATGATTTTCCCTATCGTCTACGGTAAACTCCAGATGTAATTTTGTAATTTAACTTATGAACCAAAATATTACATAAGTACTTATTTAATTAGAAACTCAGGAATTGTTTTAGCTAATGCATTTCTTTGTAAATTTCCTAAAACATAGGTTTTGTAATATTTTTATTTTATCTTCGAAATTGATTATTTTTTTCAAATTCCTTATGTGGATGGAACTATTATTTAGTTTTTCTATGGGTTTTCCCGCAGGAGAAATAGAGACAATATTTCATTTTCTAGTTGAGACGCCGAAAGAAGGGCAGAGTTGTCATCATCAGTTGTGCTGATGAGATAATAGGAGTGTGAATAATTTTGCGGAGGTGCCTTCACAAACAGTAGCTCGAATCATTAGTATTTCTTGAAAGATAACATATATGAGATGCTGCTGGTAGAAAATGAAAGAAAATGTGGTGGAAATAATTTCATTTTGTGGGGTGCTAAATCCAAAGTGGGTTAAATTTGTCCTAGATGACAATTGCTATGTAAAAATTACAATAAATGTTCTGATATATTGTGCTGAAAGTTACAATAACATATAAAATTAGAGATCAATCAAATTGAACATAAATGAATTTTAATAATTATTTGATTGAAAATTGTGCAGATTTATAGTATGATCTAAGTATATATTTTTTATGAAAAATAATAAACATGTTTTATTGGTTAAAAAGAACAAATAATAACAGTTTAAACAAAGATGAAAGCTATAAATTATGGCTTCGGCAGTACTAATTAGTTTCAACAACTTAATTCTTGGTGGACTCATAAATCACATTTGACATGATGTACAATTTTTTTGATCATTATGCCGAGAGGCATTCTACAGTACCAGCCAAGTATGTAATGGCATGAGTGGTTCATTTTTTTGGCTGATTTATAAAAAATTTAAATATTAAATATTAATTAAAACATTACAATTGTGTGACTATAAAAAGTAACTTAGATTAAATAATAATATATAAGAGCTTTAGGATTTCCAAATTCATATAAATAGATTTGATATTTGTATAGGTTTTTATTTTTGAAATTAAATGATGTAAATTATTTATTACTATTTATTACATTAAATGTTTTATATATCATATGTCAATTAAAAAGGTTTTTATTTTCAAAATTTAATGTTATAACTGTTAATGTTTATGAAATAAATTATTTACTTTTCAATCATTTTTTATTACTATTTATTACATTAAATTTTTTATGGTAATGGTAAATTTTTTATTACTATTTATTACTTTAATTACATATTATGAGACAAGTGAAAAGGTTTTTAGTTTAGAAATTGAATGTGTTAAATGCTTTTAATGTATACCTAAATGAACTATTTTATATTTGTTAGGTTGAAAATTAAGTGAGGTAATTTTTTTTCATTTTCAAAATTAAGTGCAGTTATTTTTATTAGTATTTATTATAGTAAATGTTTAATATATTATGTTTGAGAGAATGAATATTTATGTAAATGAATCATTTACATAAATACTTTCTATTTTAATTTTTTTTTATTCTTTTATTTTATTAGTATCCCTATATAATTAATATTATTACTTTTTTATTAGATTCGGTAGTAAGCAAGGATAAGCTCCCGAGGGCCTTACATTAGAGAGTACAATGTGAAAGCTCAAAAAAAAAACACGGTAGAAGTAGTACCAAAATGAGTTAAACAAGATTAAGTATATGCACAAAAAGGTCCAACATAAAAGACATAGAGTGAAACAAAACAGAAAAGAAAGAAAACTGGACATAATAGTTTGCCAACACGACGCAAAAAGACCAAGATCAGAAACAAGATAAATCATTAATATTTTAATACTTGGGATAGTTGCCAAAGGTATTAAAGGGTCTTCATGATGATTATCGTGCTCCAGCTCCTTTTGGGTGACCTCCCTCTCGTCCTCATCGTCGGAGCTATGCATGCAAAGCTGGAATTTCCTTTTTCTCTGTTCCCCTTCCACCACCTCCAGCTACTCCCTTAGTTCTCTAACCAAATTATCTAGCTCAATAAATTCCCTTCTAACTTTGGAATGAGACATACAGACTTTTTTAGTGGCCTCAATACCCTCAATCATCACCTTCCTGAAATCTATATTAGTCTCCTCCATAGACTGCATATCCATTTCCTAATACTACACCTTTTTTTCAAGTTCCTCATAATTTTTCCCCTTGTCCTCATTAGCAATGTCTTTCCATTTGGAAGTGCCCGCATTTCCTTCATCCTGTCTAGCCCTAGTCTACAAATCTTCCTCAACCCTAACACATTTAGTGGAATCCTTCATTGATTACATCTTAGTATGGCACTCGTCCAAGGTAATGTCGTAATCCTCCTTAGTGGCCGTAACTGGCTTAGTGAGAATCGATTTACCATTCTGGTACAGGAGAAGAATGAGACCTTCATGAATAGGAGACTCCAGTTTCCCCCCTGGAAAATACCTAGCAGAGTTTGAGAGAGACATGTATAAAAAGAATGAGATACTCATCATAATTTTGTGCCTACACATGTTAAGTAGAGGTAGATGGTGTGTATAGATTTTTTGGTACTTTCCTTCCAAGGTAATATATTTCATGATATGCAGGAAAACCTCTTTCCAAACCCCTAGGATGCAAGATCTAGAAATTCCATCTGTAAAATAATGGACTCTTTCCTTACCTACTAAGAATATTTTTATTTTGTGTCCGTTGTTGTTCCTATCCTTGAAAATATTAAGGCAATCCATCTCCATTTTAATGACCTGGTCAATGACCTAATTAGAGACCTCAAACTCCATACCATGAACCGTAAACATGTCTTCCTTCCATGTCATACCAAAGTACTTAGTGAGCAAAGGATCATAACCATGTACCTTGGAAATTAATTTTCTAAATCCCCCAATACGGAGTAGATGCCACATTGAAGGATTATCAACAATGTAGCCATGGCTTGAGGGATCAACACAAAATATGTCTCTCCCCATTGAATCTCTGTAATTATGTCAAAACACAACTAGGTAGCCTTTATTACAATTAGAATTTTATTTTAAAAAATTAGGAAAGAAATCAGTCCACCCGATATTATTATGTTGCCAAACATGACACCTGAATTCACTCATGTGATGATCAAACCTCACAATGCAATTTGTCTTGTTGGATAATATCATTAACAACAGGGATTATTACATCACCTTTCAACCATACTTTGTAATTATGACTACACACCCCTATGTTAGGGAGATTTTCGGTGCATTTTTTGCCAAGGCGGGGGTATGATTAATAGAATAGAAATCAAAATATCTAAGGTCTTAGTTTACATCATAAAGGATGTTTCCTAAAGTCCAATTATGATTACTATCTTTAAGAGATCATTACCAATGAGGAGAGATTCACCCTCAATTATAATTTTTTAAAATCCTTTTTCCTTTGCTAATTTTACCCCCCATAATAAGGTCCTAGCTTCAGGAACATTATTTCTTAGAAAACCCAAGGGTCCAGTATAAGCCATAAGCCAATCACCCTCATGACTTAAAATGATTACCCCACACCAGATTGACCAAGATTGCCTTTTTATGCACCATAAAAATTTAACTTGGCGATATCCCCTTGTGGTTTGGACCATTTGATTACAGAACAAGGGATTTTAACTGGAAGAGAACTAAAGGTGAATTGTTTGAGAAATTCCTCTTCCCCCCTTGGACAAAATTTTTTGGTATTTCCTTTGAAAATTTTAATGTTCCAAAGACACCAATCAGACTCTAAAATTTTTGACATTGGCATTCTAGTTCCTGAAGATGAGAGAATTTATCTCCTTCTACAAACTCCATAAGAAGTGAGGAAGAGAAATCCTCCATACTTTCATAAGGTTCGGAAACTTAGAAGGGCACTCCTATTATAAATTGAGGTCTGCAATATTATTGGGCAACGTCCACTGAATCTTGAACAGGTCCAGAACCACCGAGAAAACATCCCGAGAGAAAGGACAAAAGAGAAAGAGGTGATTCACACTATCCTCCCTCTTACCATAAAGGGAGCATCTATTGGGAATGGTCATACAACATTTCCTCAAATTATCCACTATTAGAATCTGGTTTTAGGAAGCTAACCAATATAAAATATTAACTTTGGGAAGAATATATTTCACCAATAATCTAGTCCAATAATCCTTTTTAATAGAGTTTTTAAAATTTAGTAGATAAGCAGATTTAACTAAAAATTCTCTCGATTCTTCTTCTTTCCACATGATAGAATCCTCTTGATGAAGAAATATGGGTATGTAATGATTTATTAATTTTTGATTGAGCTCATTGAATGGTTTACAGTCCCTTTAATAATTTGGAGGTTGAGTTATCACAATCCAGTTGGGCTCCTCATTGATAATAACCCAATAATCATGAATCCACACTTTACTTGTTTCTTCATAGTACTGTGCCATAATTTTCCAGGGCTCTTTCTCAATAAGAGGTTTTTCCTCCAACCAGCAATCCTGCCAAAAATGAATTTTTTTTCCTTTTCCAATATTCCACTTAATTCCCTTAGAGAGGATATCCTTGGAGGCAAGAAAGGATTTCCAGAAAGTAAAACCATTAGGGAGGTCATTATGCCAAAAAAAGGTTTAACTTGTGCCAAAATTCCCCAAGTATTTCTTCTTGAGAATGTCCACCCACATTAATTCCACTCTTAACACCCTCCATCCATCTTTGGCCATGAATGCCTCATTCATAAGTTTAATATTCTTCAAGCCCAACCCACTGCAATTTTTAGGTCTGGTGACTTTATACCAAGCCACTTGGGGGAATTTGAATTTTTCCTCCACTCCAGCCCATAGGTACCATTTCTAAATCCTTTCCAAAGCATCAATGATTTTAACAGGAAGCTTGAAAAGTGACATAACTTAAATAGGAATACCTTGGAGCGAGCTCTCGAGAAGCTGGATTTTTCCATCTGGAGTGAGGAGAGATCCCTTCCACGTAGAGATATTTATATTAACTCTTTCCAACAGGTTGTACCATATAGAGGGATCCGACCTCTTGTGGAATAGGGGTATCCCCAAATAGGAACTAGGAAATTTCTTAATCCTACATCCAAGAATGTGTGCTAACCCGACATAGACTTGTTCATCCACATTTATGAAAAAGGAGACACTTTTATGGAAATTGACCTACTGCCTAGAGAAAACCTCATAATCATTCAACACCTTTTTGTAGTTAGAATCTTCTTGGATAAAAACCTTCCCAAGCAGGAAATTGTCATCCACAAATTGATTAAGATATATAGGAGGAATACAATTACATACTTTAATACCCTGAATCTGGTTAAGACATAGAGTCTATTTAAAAATCCTTCTCAAGTATTCGACAACCATAATATAAAGGAAAGGGTAAAGGGGGTCCCCTTTTCTAAGACCCTTTCCAATTCTAAAAAAACCTTCAGATTTACCATTAACAGTGACTGAGAAGCTAGCAATGGTAATGCACATCATAATCATATTAAAAAAGGACGGAGGAAGGACCAAGAAACCCTGTCATAGGATTTGTGCATATTAGTATTTGTATGAAAACATTTCTTGAATATTTAATATATAGTGATATATTAATTAGCTAGCATAAATATCTTTAAAAAATCTATGTAAAATATGTCGAGAGGTATCATTCTCTAGGCGCCTATATTAAATTTAATATATAGGTAGAATAGGTGCCTCAAGAATGATATTTTATATAGATTTTTTTAAGATATGCATGCTTATATTACTATATCTAATTATATTCTCATGGTACATGGAATAAATGAGAGATATCTATCAAGAAAAAGGCATGTGTTCATATAAATTAGAGTTAAGGAAAATATAAATGTTACTATCTTTCTTATTTTCTCTTTATAATATTTTTATAATAAATTATATAGATTTATTTAGAATAAAATAATAAAAAAATAAACGATATAAAATGATTTGACATTTGATGTAAAGGAAACAATTTAATTCTTTATTTAAGTTTATGGAAATATGATTTAAAACGAATGAATATATATATATATATATATATTCTTTTTATGAAAAATATCTTATATTAAATGTAACATGATACAAGATTCTCTAAGACAAAAAGTAGGTGCTATGAGAGCATGACCCAAATCCACAAGCACACTAGGCCAAGCCTAGCAAAAAACAAACCGAAACCTACATAGGGGACTCAGAAACACATGAAATAATTCGATATTGTATATGAACTAAAATGATGTCAAGATGTGCCTCAATGTTGAATCAGATTCCCCACTCCCATCATCCATTCACTTAGTCTGATAAACATGAGGAGTGGATTCAAAAAGTAGAATATGAACCGTCCCCTATTTTTTTTCTTGGATTCCAGATGTAATGTTCATGGCTCTATAAAAGGAGTGAGAAGGTTCAGAAATGGTGGGTTGTAGTTGAGGGGATGGTCGATCTTGCCACTATTTAATAAATTATAGAAAATAGAACAATTCGTATAAATATCTATCACTTCTCAGATGTAGAGGGATAGCGAGCCAATATCTCTAAGAAATCATAGTCTAAAGAAGAAAAAAGTTTCTAAGTGTAGATGAGGAGAATGATTTTGATGAGGATAAGAGTATTGAATCGGATGAAGTATGAAAGGATTTAGAGGAATATGGAAAGGATGAGTCCAATGTAAGAATTAATGATGAGGAATTTTGGGAACATAACTGTTCAGTTTCCTTAGATGTCTCGAGCTTAATTGAAATAGTTCTTGGTCTAGAGAAACATAAAATAAAAAAGGAGGGCCTCTCATTATTCGAGGATGGCAGAAGGAAAAAAAGGTTTGTTGAGATGGCTAGGATTATGAAATAGGGTAATTTCCAAGTCACTGTTAAGGATTCTTTGCACTAGGACTATCCTAATAATCTAAAAGTTTTAGACTTTTGGTAGGGGAATGAGTATAAACATTCCAGAAGAATGACATATGGAGGGTAAGACAGAGAAGAGGGGGTCAGATTGAAATTAGTGTAAAATAGAAAATCAATAACAAATACAGTGTTTCATGAAATTTTTAGAGTCATACGGAGCAACTTGATGGGTAATTTTTATGTTGGACTCTGAATTTTTGTTTTATGATTTTTTGCTAACCCTGGGATTAGTGGTTAGTTGGCAGATTGTTTGACCAAAGTAGGATTCATATTTTTCATATTTTTTATCTTACCTTCTAAAATTCTAGTTGAGTTTGGGTGTCCCAAATACTATTTTTGTCCTTCATTTACACACATCTCATATCTTTAAAAAATAATTATTGGGGCATATTCTTGTAAACATACATAAATGTGCCAACCCATATCTTTTTAGTGCTCTTTCATAAACCATTACCAATACCACCAATAATGGTTCTTACTCATCCCATGTGGGAACCAAAATAATAGTCTCCTTCAACATGACTCCTGAAACACATTATACCCATGATGTATGCTCAGGAATTGATCTAGAACCCTTGCCCCACTCCATCAATGAGCCAACCTCAACTAACAGCCTAGGGTCCAAGTTCCACCCTTCAAAAAATTTAAAATCCATGTATTTCATACACTTCGTTGGGTTTGCATATATAATATTGATCAAGTTACTTTAAATTTATTGGTGAAGGGTTTTTTATTTGTAGGGACCCTACCTTGTTACATCGAAAGGGCCATAAATCCCATATATAACCATAAGAACATAAAAAGCATGGGAAAACTAGTACAACTACATCATAGTATGGAGACAAAAAAATAACATCCAAAGTACAAAAAAAAATTAAAAATGGCATTCATGCTAAATAATTTGATTGGGATGTGAAAGTCATTTACAGTGGAGATGACGCCTTCGTAGAAGAATTTTATTTTTTTTTTTGAAAATCGTCCACTATTCCTTGTTCTTATCATCGTATGGTTCAGACCCACATGGTACATAAACTACTATAGAATTTATATTATTAAATAAATTATTTGATGAAGAGGTATTAAACTCATTCTCCTTGATCGCCCTAAGTGAATTATGAGGATCATACATGTTGATATTGGGATCTACCTTTATCAATACTTTTGTTTGTAGTACATTATCAACTGAGTCATCTAAGTCTAAAACTAGATCAAAATCACACTTAAAGTTATCATTTACCAACAAGTGACATGGGAGGGCATCCTTCAACCATGTGGTTCTTCCATTCTTAAGCCTTGAGATCCAACAACATGAAGCAATATGCCACAATGTAAAGAATTTTTCGCATATGAAGGCAATCCCTTCATAGTTAAAAGGTTGGGTCTTGTTTTTTTTTATTAAATTTGAGTTTGATATTTTCATTAAAGTTATTTGAGGTGGAAAAACTTATAGAAGTTAAATTGGAAAATAGGATGGCGCTCTTGACTCTCTTAGAGAACCTTAACCCTAACCATCTCAACTATGCATCGTAGGAAACCCTTCCATCCTTAGGTGACGATGATTTTGACCCTCCTAGTCACAGTGATTCTAGGTTAGACCGAAGATTTTCTTCTTATTCGAGGGGGTACTATACGACAGAAAATCAACATGTGACCTTCTGCGCACCTGACCTCCCGAGGTGGTGCCGAGACAACTGGTGTGGATTTGAAATGGGAGTGAAAGTGATGGTGATGACTAAGCTAATTAGGCAACCTTATGTCTTCGACATGCAATAATGGAATCTACAAATCTAAGACAAAGAATGCTCTCCTAATATAAAGGGGGCTAATGGCAGGGTTTGATATGATATCTACTCAGAGACTCCAATCGATGTCTAGCTCAGCTAATATTCTATTGGTGGGATGTGGAATAAGTGGAAAGTAGCCTATAGGTGCCTTGTATGGGTTTCCAGACAAGGTCATGGAAATTGAAACAAGAGACCTAGCGGAGCTGCAGGGACTAAGGGTGATTCTCTGGTCTCGTCCAAAAATTCTTAGCCTGATCGACTACTATGTTCAACAATGAAAGTTGTGTGATAATATCTAGCGGAAGCGATGAGGATATGAATACTTGCATGCATAGGCTAGTGTTGATATCTAACTGACTAGTACATCCATTGGGTTGCGGGATTTGTGGGTCACAACCAAAGACTCATTGAGGCTGAGGCCCTAGAATGGTCATACATGCAGTCAAACCCTATTCTCAGGAGCAGTCCAAAAGTTGTAGGCCTTGTTAGCAACTATGTTTAAAGTCTCTAACTTTCTTATTTTCTCTGTGTATGTAGCGGGTGTGTGTAATATTTTTAAGTGCAGACTTTTTTCAATGTTAGTTACTAACTTTGGCACGTTAGGTTGGGGACCAGAGGATCACAACCGTAGGTATTTTCCTACTATGGACCGTTGATGGTCATACAATATGAATTTCATTCATTTTTGTGAATAAACTATCTATCAAATGAAATCTAAACTATATTTTTTGGTTTTTCTCAATGCATAAGAATGAAACAATAAAAACAAGATAATCTATGGAAATAAATATTCTTGTGCTTTTATAACTTTTTAGAAAATGCATCTAATCTAACCAATAATTTAAAGAAAAAAAATAGTTGGCTAGATGTAGCTAGCTATCTGTGCAGGTGTGTGAATATAAATCTAAGATCTACTATAATTCAAATAAAATATCTCCAACTCTGCCTCAAAACTGAAGAATATTTCATGACTCTAATAGAGCTATCATTCACCCACTATTTCCCTTGCAATATTGAAGAGAAAACTTTCTATTGACTTGATCTACTTGTAAATTTTTGATTAATTGAAATGAATTGTTTCTCTACTCTATTTGATATGCAATTTCATAAAACAAAGCAAATAAATACACAAATCCAACCTGGAAGAGCAAGAGATTTGGTATGAGTATCTGTCACCTCAGTTATTTCCTTTCTTTCTCTGAGCGTTCATGTGAGTCCAAGGATGGGAATGAAAAGAACAACAACAAGAGGATGGCGCTTGAGAAATGGCATCTTGGAAGCAATCTGGGTGCAATGTAGGTAGAAGAAAGATAGCACAAGAGATCTAAACTTGGCTATGCAATTTCTAGCAAGATTATTGCAGCACAACAATGCAAGATACACAAAATTCTCAGGCCCTTTGCTTTAATACAAGCATGGAATATATAGGAATGGAGGCTAGAAGGTTACTTCATGCAGAAGGAATTGAAGAGGAAGTTCCACTCATTAAATCTATTTAAAATAGAAGGAACTAGGAGAACCAAGCAAACGAAGCTATTTTTAGCAAATTCGACTCATGGACATGTTCAAAAGATAAATTTATGTGAATAGTCACATGTAATTTCTCACGTGAAGATTCTGGAAAAATTGATCAGGACCACTACCTTGTACAGGGTGGCCGTTTCAAGACTGCTGCCCTAGTCAGAGTGGCGGTTTCAGGACCGCCGCCCTAGTTAGGGTGTCTTTCCTAGCACTGAAGGCCAAAACAAGCACATAATAAAAGGGTAAAAGGGCAAAATGAAGGGAAAACATAAGTAAGGCTATCTAGGACACAAATATATACTGCAAATGGGTTTTTGGAGCTTGAACACCTTCTCGAAAGGATTTTGAATCATCACTGGGGACCTTTATAACCGTTTTCCCACCAATGTAGCACATGAAATTTTGGGTGCGTACATATTGCCCCCTCGGACAAGCATCTTAGCCACGAAAGAGGCATAAAACGTAAAGTTTGAGTATGGTGTTCCTGAAATGGGGAGTTAGAAGCTATACCTAACATGCCCATGTGTCAAAATATCGCCGCCCAAGCTTCCGCTACCTGCAAGAGAAAAACAAGACTTAAGTGCAGATATATAAAATATCAAAAAATAAACACTAAATTAAAATGACAAGAGGACTTACCATTTGTGTGGGGATGTAGAAATATACCTGCACTAATGCTCTTGCCCTGTGAACACATATACTCAAGACGAGGTTAGAAAGACCATATATATCAAAACAAATTCATTTTCTAATTCATTTGTGCATTGTTGATTTGGATTGTTTGATTGATTTGGAGCTCTGGACTCACTGTGACCGTTTTCAATGAGAATACAATCAATACATTCATGTCAATATCGTGATCATGCCTCCACATGCGGGAGATCAACCAATGCGCTCCCATGTTAGTTATTTCCTTCTTTGTCTTTTTGTACCCTAAAATTTTAAATGCTGAAAACTTCACCTAGGGGGGATATTTTCAAAAAAATTGTCTTGAATAAGTCTTTAAGGGGGGGTGCCCATAGGTCATGCTTTTGTTCTATAAAAAATGGTCCATTTTATCATTTTTTTGGTCTTCCTTAGGGTTCATAGCGTGTTTTAAAATTTGGATCAGGACCGCTGCCCAAAGTAGGGTGGCGGTCATAGGACATCTGCCCAACTCACGGCGGCGGTCTGGGAACCGCCACCCTGCACTGGGCGGTGGTTCTAGAAAGAACATCAAAACATGCTTAAAACTTGGCCTTTTTTAGATTTTTGAGAGTTGACTATGTTTTTGATGAGCTTAATGTGTGGCGTGCTTTACTAACTTACTATTTTCTCATGTTTTGGTGGATGTAGAAAAAAGTGGAGTACATATGCTGGAGCAGAGAGAGAGAGTGCGATTGGCTCCCTATGATTTTAAATCAGCTGACCCAGGCTGAGACAGATCGTCTACAGCAGGCAGTCATCTGGTGGATAGCAAGGGTGCCCCATGTTACTCCTACTAATCATATTATGTGTGACTTATTTTCTTACTAGGATGTAGACCGGAACACTTTCTTGTTCCTAAGTGTTAGGGGGGAGTGGACCATCACTATGAAGGATTTCCATCACATTCTTGGTCTCCTAGTACTTGGTAGGAAACTGACATTGGAGACAGTGGGTTTCAGAGCCGTGATGAGACAACAGGCTACATATATGGGAGATGTTATTGTCTCTTTTGGCTAGAAGAAGGCAATAAAGGTTTGGTCTATTGCCACTGCCCCCATTCATACCCTTTGAAAATATATCATGGGTATCCTGTCCTTGAGACTGATTAGGGACAAGGCGGGAGATACACTTATATACTGCTGGGGGGCCCATCATTACTTAGATCAAGGCTCATGGCTGTAGGTATGCCTAGGGAGAAGATATCTTGGGGACCATGTACCATGATTTATATACGGTCATGAGATTACAGGGGCAGTTGTTGTGCCACCACACTCTAGTTATGAGCTAGGTCTACGAGTGTTTCATCCCATATGGTAGGGGGTGGAGGTGTCAGATCTTGGGGTTGTCTAGTCAGCTAGATCGACAGGCATGTCAGTGCTCCAGACTCCACATCAGTCAGTGGCCTCTCTAAGTACGGCCGACATGACCCCCACACCCTATCAGGATATGGTAGGGACATGGGGTGAGGAGACTATGACGATGGTATCTTGCTCTTCCACGAGAAAGCTAGTTGACACAACCAGGAAACTAGAGATTCACCCCTTTGATCAGGTACCTCAGCAGTTCGATCTTCCATACCCTGTCATGCTTCCTCCAGTGACACCTATTTACAGGACTATCCAGGAGGCACAGAGAGGTCCTAGAGGGGATCTTGGCTGGACAATTTTTATTCCTAGTGTGCCTATTGCAGTTAGGAACGTAGTTCAGGATCGATGAGTAGCTAGTGCTCCTCAGGCACCTTTGCTTGATATTGGGGTGGCTCCTACTCACAGTGGGGAGGAGGATGAGCCGATCGACTTGGAATCTAATTTTGAGAAGGAGGTAGGAGACGAAACAGATGGAGAGTTGGGTGGAGAGGAGGATGAGGGGGCAGGACCTTCAGAGGGAGATGATAGTGACCCTGAGTGGGATGACACCCAGAAGATCCCCAAAGTAGTGCATAAGGAGGTGAGCGTGGAGAGAGAGACTCTAGTCTTAGAGGAGACCCTTGGATGAGATGATGAGTTCGTGATGGGACAGCACCATGCCTTCAAATTTGGGGAGGCTCCACAGCCACCGGCAGCACCTACTGTAGCAGCCGCTGATCCCACATGGATTCCTGGAGACTTGAGTATGTTCAATAATCCTCTCTCTATTTTTGATTATTGATTTTTACATGTTTAGTTTAGTATTCTCTTCTGACTTGCATTTTTTTATTTTCTCTTTGCTCACTTTCTCTTCTTTTTCCTTTTGTAGCATTCTTACATGAGTGGAGAGAGCTCATTCGGCGGGTATGCGTCGACACTCTGTTGATCCCCTCAAGGAAGACTCAGGATGATTTGGATTCTGATTCAGGGCAGCCCTTATCCCTTGGCTGTCATTCCAATGTATTTTATCCTATCTAGAAGATTGCAGAGATGGTGACCTCCCTTCATGCTACAGTAGCTGGGTAAGATACCACTGAGTGCCTGATGAGATGAAGCCATTCTCATAGCGAGGCTACGGGCAGCGTGCACCACCATGAGAACTCACACCATTCAGTCCATTCTGAGCACCGTCATAGCTGCAACAGGAGCCCTAGGCATGGCCGTGCACCATCTGAGGGATCCAACAGGGATTGATAGGCCATTGAGCCTTTATTTCTTTGAAACTATTTTTTTGACATTATACGATTTTTTTTTGCTGTGTGTTTTGGGCTCATTGCAAGAATTTTTTACCATGCCCAGTGCATGATGACATTGTATACAAACTTGATCCATTATGATATACAAACTCTATTTTTGGTTCGGCATTCCGTTGCATCCGAGTTGACTCTCTTTGGCTTATCTCTCATGTGTAATCTAGATGTTTAGAATTTTCACTTTCCTATGCTTTTCAGAATGTATGCAATGGATGTGAAATGATAACAGAATGATTTCTTTTTGTATTTTATGATGCTGATATATGATGATGCAAACACAATGTGATCTTAAAACTTAGTTTCTTTTGCAATTTTCAGTACTTCGTATTTGTCTTGAGAAAACGTGATGACATAATGATATGATGAATAGATATGCTTGCCCCAATCCTAACCCCACACAACTATTAATATGTGAGGGCTCGACACCGAGAGTTAGGAAGGGCACAAGCCATGAAATTTGTTGAATGGTAGTGGTGAGACAAAGGTAGAGGTTGTTAGGAATTAATAATATCTAATGCATAATAATTCCTCATAATCACAATAATAAGAAGTACGAATAGAATTACAGAAATGAAATATACACAACACGAAGACAATATTTAACATGGTTCACCCAATGTGGGCTAAATCCACCAAGAACACTTGCTCAAATTTTATTACAAGCCAACAATCCTCATAGTTACAATAATCAGATCTTGTTTGGAGCTGCGCTCGACAAACCCTCCTGAATTCACACTTGAAATCGTACACACTATTCACCTTCTCTAAAACACACTCATATAATTCCCATTGTATGTCCATATATTTATAAGTACATCAATAGGTAGCTGAAGAGGTATTTTTACAAAACAATGGGTACCGAAAAACCACGGGCACAAAAATATCCAATAATGGTTACCCATTACCCATGGGTTGATAAACCACCCATGAAAATTTTCTCCATTGTAAAAATATCCATGGGATTGCCGTAAAAATATCCGAGTGTAACACATGGAAGGTGTACCAAACTCTAACATGAAAATAGGCTCCACAAATATAAAAATCTCCTACTTGGAGACTAATTTCCACTGAGCAACTTCTCAACCCTTCACTGTCATCCGTGAAGGCCAACCAAAGTTGAACATAGCTTTAGTTTATCCCTTGTGACCACCTTGGTTATCATGTCTACAGGATTATGATTGGTATGAATCTTCTCTAACTTCAACTTATCTTCCTCCAAAGATGTCCTGATGAAGTGATATCTCAACTGTATATGCTTCATCCTGGAGTGGAAAGCAGAGTTCTTAGCTAGGTGTATAGCACTCTAACTATCACTATGCAGCTTACATTCCTTCTGCTTATGCCCCAAATCCTCAAGCAATTGTTGTAACCAAATCATCTCTTTGCTTACCTCTATGGCAGCAACATACTCAACCTCGGTAGTTGACAAAGCCACCAGCTTCTGTAGTCATGAAATCCAACTCACTACTGTCCCACCTACAGTGTAAATATAACCTGTCGTGCTCCACTTGCTGTCAACATCTCCAACCATGTCTGAATCTACATAACCATGTAAAGTGGTGTCTAATCCACTGTAGCACAAAATTGTCCCCATGGTCCCTCTCAAATACTGAAGGATCCACTTTACTGCTTGCCAATGATCTTTACCTGGATCACTCATAAATCTACTCATAGCTCCCACTGCATGGGCAATATCAGGCCTAGTGCACACCATAGCATACATCAAACTGCCAACCACTGATGAGTAAGGTACCTTAGACATCTGGTTTCTTTCCTACTCTATCTTTGGACATTGCTCCTTTGATAACTTAAAATGGTCTGCCAAAGGAGTTCCAACCGGTTTAGCATCCTGCATGTTAAACCTACCTTCTTAATGTACTCTTCTTGAGATAAATTCAGCTTCCGTTCCTTCTTATCTTGAGTTATCCTCATACCAAGGATTTTTCTGGCTTCCCCCAAATCCTTCATATCAAAGGATTCACTTAGTTGTTTCTTGAGTACTTTTATTTCCTACATGTTTCTACCTACAACCAACATTTCATCAACATACAAACATAGGATAATATAACCTCCATCCTTGAATTTCTTTATATACACGCAATGGTTAGAATGACATCTAATATAACATTGCTCTATCATGAAGCTATCAAACTTCTTATACCATTGACGTCGAGCTTATTTTAGGCCATACAAGCTCTTCTTCAGTTTGAACACCATCTCCTCTTTACCTTTGACTTCATATCCTTCTGGCTGCTACATATATAGTTCCTCCTCCAAATCACCATGGAGAAATGCAGTCTTTACATCTAAATGTTCTAAGTACAAGTCTTTTGCTGCCACTATTCCAAGAACAGTTATGATAGAAGTCATTTTTACTACAGGATAAAAAATCTCATCAAAATCTATACCTTGTTTCTGTGCAAACCCCTTGACCACCAACCGGGCCTTATATCTTTTCTTTCCTCCTTCTTCATCTTTAAATTTATACACCCACTTGTTCTACAATTCTCTTTTTCTTGTCGGTAGCTTCACCAAATCCCAATTCTAGTTCTCCATGAGAGACTTATGCTCCTCATCCATAGCTTGCTCCCACTTCTTACTGGCATCTACTTGCATTACTTCATCAAAGCTCTCTGGCTCTCCACTATCAGTGAGTAATAAATAATAAAGAGAAGGGGAAAAACGTTCATGTTATTTTCTTACCCTAGAAGACCTCCTCACTATAGGAGTTTAGGGTTCCTGTTGAGTAGGTTCCTGAATTGATTCATAGGTCACTGTCCCATCCAAAAGATCCTCTACCACTGCATATTCATTCTTGGATTCTTCCCTGTTTTCCTTTAACTATTGCTTATACAAGAATTTATCATTAAATACCACATCCTTAGACTGAATTATTTTCTTGTCCTTAATACTCCAACATTTAAATCCAAAGTCATCACCACCATAACCAATAAAAGTGCATTTTTCTGATATAGCCTCTAGCTTGGTCCTATCATCCTTGTCAATATGAACAAACACCTCACATCCAAAGACTCTAAGAAATGAGTAATCGATTTTCTTACCGTACCAAGCCTCCTCGGGTATGCCTCCATCTAAGTCACTTGAGGGTCCTCTGTTTATCAAGTACACAGTTGTCCTCACCGCTTATGCCCAAAAATAAAGAGGCAATCCTACATGTATCCTCATGCTCCTAGCACGTTCCATTAGTGTTATGTTCATCCTTTCTGACACCCCATTCTTCTGCAGAGTTCCTGGAACCGTCTTTTTCCTGTGGATTCCATTCTTAGAACAATAATCATCAAATTCATAGCTGCAATACTCCCCTCCATTATCTAACCTGAGACATTTTAACTTAAGACCTGTTTCATTCTCTACCAAGGCTTTCCATTTAACAAAAGTATCAAATACATCAGATTTGTTTCTAATATAATAAACCCAAACTTTCCTTGTTGCATCATCAATAAAAGTAACATAATAACTTGAACCCCCAAGAGATGATACCTGAGCTGGCCCCCACACATCAGAATGTACCAGCTCTAACTTACTCTCTTTCTTCATAGGTACCTTGAGAAACCTTGCTCACTTTTGTTTCCCATATATGCAGTTCTCACAGAAATCCAAACTTGTTTCTGTATATCCAAGAAAATTATTCTTTATGATGTCCATGCCCTTATGGCTCATATGACCTAGCCTATAGTGCCATAATTTTGTATCTGCATCTGAAGCCACAAGATTACAATCATTATTACTATCATTGGTTAAATACAAGATTCCAACCTTCTTACCTCTTGCCACCACAAGAGTACCCTTGGTAACATTCCAAGAGTCGGCTGTAAATATCATAGTACAACCATCACTTACCAATTTCCCCGCCGATATCAAATTTCTCCTTAATGTAGGCACATGTCTGACATCCATCAATAGCCATGTATTCCCATTCTGCATCTTAACCTAAATAGAACATTTTCCAACTATACTACAAGGCTCATCATCACTAAGAAAAACATGCCCAAAATCCCCTTGAACATAATCAACAAAATAATGCCTTTGTGGAGTAGCATGAAAAGAAGCCCTTGAATCTAAAACCCAAGATTCAGTAATATTATGAAAAGAAAGAATCAAAGCATCGTGGCATACATTACCCGATGCCACATTTTCCTCCTTGTTTTCTTTTTGTTGTTTCTTCTTATCCCGAAGCTTCCAGCAGTTCTTCTTTGCATGCCCAGACTTTCCACAATTCCAACATACAATCTTGCTCTTGGATTTTGACCTGGCCCAATCTTTCGATTTTCCACGGTTTCCTCTATTCTTCTGTCTCCCTCTAGTTTCCACTGTCAAAGCATTCCCTGAAGTAGAAGATTCCTTGGAGCTATTTCTTTGCATTTCCTCTCTTACAATCACCCCTACAACATCCTCAAACTTCAAATTTGAGTTAGTTGGAACCGATTTACTTACCACCATTACCAGGATATTCCAACTCTCAAGTAAAGAGAAAAGAATTAATAAATCCCTAACTTCTTCATCAAATTCTATTGTAACCGAAACTAGCATATTCACAACCATATTGAAATAATATAAATGATCTGCTACTGAACTATTCTTAGACATCTTCATATTAAACAACTTTTTCATTAAAAATATCTTGTTAGAGGCAGATGGTTTTTCATACAACTTCCCTAATGCATCCATCAGTTCTTTTGTAGTCTTTTCCTTTGAAACATTAAATAATACCGAAGATTCGAGACACAGACGGATCATTGCAAGTTCCTTCCGATCCAACAAATCCCATCTTGTATCTGTCATACTCGAGGGTTTGTTCACCTTCTCAAATAGTGGAGTATAAAGATCCTTCTGATAAAGGTAATCTTCCATCTACATCTTCCAAAGATTGAAATTCTACCTTTTGAATTTATCAACCCTAGATCTTCCATCATCTTCCATAGCTCCCACTCAAGCTAAAAAATTTCCCTACGATTCACCACTTCAGCAAACCAAACCATTCTCTGATACCAATTGTTAGGAATTAATAATATCTAATGTAGAATAATTCCTTAGAATCACAATAATAAGAAGTATGAATAGAATTATAGAAATGAAATATGCACAACATGAAGAAAATATTTAATTTGGTTCACCCAATGTGGGCTACATCCACCAAGAACACTTGCTCAAATTTTATTACAAGCCAACAATCCTCACAGTTACAATAATCAGATCTTGTTTGGAGCTGCGCTCAACAAACCCTCCCAAATTCACACTTGAATTCACACACACTATTCACCTTCTCTAAAACACACTCATATAAATCCTATTATATGTCCATCTATTTATAAGTACATCAATAGGTAGTCGAAGAGGTTGTTTTACAAAACAATGGGTACCGAAAAACCATGGGCCCAAAAACAGCCCATAACGGTTACCCATTACCGATGGGTTAATAAACCACCCATGAAAATTTGCTTCGGGGGAAGCAAACAATGGGGGACATCGTAAAAATATCTGAGTGTAACACATGGAACGTGTACCAAAATTTAACATGAAAACAATCTCCACAAAAATAATAGAGATTTGACTGAGCCAAATTGGGACGCTACAACCTTACCCTACTAATGCTACCTCATAGTTTAGAATGTGAATTGTTCTGCAGTTTATCTAGACTTGGATCTGTAGATGGCCACTTGGTTGAAAAAATATGGTTTTAAGTTTTTGAATTCTTCTTGGAATTTTAAACATCTAATCCACTTTTCTTTCACTTAAGATTTCCCAGCAATTCATCTAATTGTTCATGTTTTTTCAGGTTTGTCAAAAAGACCCCCTATACCTTGCCACATGCTACTAGTAGGAAGCATGGGCTCATCACCATGGAAAAAAAATAGGTGAGTAAGGGTTTTTCCTTCCTTTCCCAACCCTACGTCACTAGTAAGAGATGTAGGCTCAACACCAAAGGTTGGTAGGGTAAAGAAATGTGTAAAATAAAATTTTCTGTTGATTTGTACTTGACTTACTTATTTGGGTAGAATCTTTAGAATTTTATTATTTCCAAGGAGATGTATGTGGGATGGATGTGACACCATGAAAAAAAGACACCTATCCTAAGAAGAAACCAAAATTAAAATCAAGTATGTAGGCCTTGGTATGGTTACTGTCAAAACTTTGTCTTATCCTGCTGGAACTGATGAAATGATGCAAAAATAGTTGATGATATAATGAAGATTTGAAGAGACACGGCTCATATGTCTTGCCAATATTTTAAGAAGTTCTTGGGGATTGTTATAAGGACAGACTCCTTGATCACACTTTTTACAAAATGAACGACAAATGAAAATGCAATGTAGAAGCAATAATGTACATATGAGAATGCTGATGGAACATGCATAGTATCTCTTTAGGTGAAGGGAGTTCACAGATTCACTAAACTCCTCACTTTCTAGAGTACAAAAATGGAATGTACCATTTTTATAATCTTCCACCACTCGATATGGACCTATCCACCTAGGTCTGAACTTTCTTCCCTTGTTGGTCTTCTTGTCAATTTGGCTATCGAGCCTTAACACCAAATCTCCTTCGTAGATCTCATGTTTATATACCTTTTTACTGTATTTCCGAGATATGCAGTCAGTGAATACATTTTTTTGTTGCTCAACATTCGATCTAACTTCATTGAGGCTTTCTAGTTAGGAGAGACGAGCTTCTCGATAACCCTTTTCTCCTAGGATCCCTTGTAACAAAATGCAAAGGCTGCGTAGTTCAACCTCCAGTGGTAGAACTACCTCAACACCGAACACTAAAGAAAAGGGAGTCACTCCTGTTGGTGTTCTAACCAATGTTTGGTAGGCCCACAAGGCGGGAAAAAGCATCAGATGCCAATCACATTTATTCTCCTTAACAATTTTTAGAAGAATGGACCTTAAAGTCTTATTGGTAGCCTCAACTTGTCCATTAGCCTGAGGGTAATAGAGAGAAGCTGTGTGATGACTTATTTTGAACTTTGCACACAAATCATGCACCTCATCATTTTTGAAAGATGTGCCATTGTTAGAAATAATGACCTGTGACACCCCATACCTACAAATGATCTGGTTCAAGATGAAATTAGCGATTATAGAGCCAAGGATAGTGGTAAGGGGCATGGCCTCTACCCACTTGGTAAAGTACTCCGTGGCTGTAATTATGAAATTATGGCCATCTATTGATGAGGGAGAGAATTTCCCTATCAGATCTAGGCCCCATGTGGAGAAGGGCCATGGAGTTGCGATCGGTTGTAAAGCTTGTACCAGTATGTGGATTTAATGGGAAAACTCTTGACACGTGTGGCATCTTTTGATAAAATCTACCACATCATGTTTGAGGGTGGGCCAGAAAGTGGCCCATCCGATGTATCTTTCAAGCAGTAGCATGTCCTCTGAAGTGACCATCAGATACCCTCACTATGTGACTCATAAAGAATATTTTTAGACTCTTCAGAATCAACACATCTCAATAGCATTCCATCAAAGGCTTTGTGCAATAAAACACCTATTCCAGGATGACATACTTGTCGGCAACTATGTGTAACCACCTTGTTTGTTGTGACATTGACCCTTTTGGGTACGTGTGGTCCATGATGAAATTGATGATGTCAGTGTATCAAGGATATACAGATGATAGGGGGCCTGGTTTCAACAAAATATACAAACTCGTCAGGAAATTACAAATCTACCAAATCACCCCCCGTCTAATGGATTATCAGCCAACCAATCTGCAATGATTTGAACCTTAAATTGATTTTTGATTTACAAACGTTAGCTCGAACTCACCCATTAATGTAATGAAATGCCCAGCCTTTTTAGACAAGGATCCTTGCAGGAGGAATGTCTGTAAGTGGTTTGACTTGATGATGACTCTTGTCTCTTGATTAAGCATGTAATGTCTTAAGCTCTTGGTTGCAAAAACTATGACAAGGCATTCCTTTTCTACCTACATGTAGCATGTCTCGTAATCGAGTAACATCTGATTGATAAAATAAATAACCCGTTCTCACTTTGTCATCGTCCTCTTGTGCTAAACATACAAGCTAGTGAAACGTTTGTAGCCTGTCGAATATAAGATCAAAGGGTGATCTGACCTCGGTGGCATTAACGTGGGAGGGGATAACAAACATCACTTAACTTGCCTTAAAGGTCTCATCATATTCCTCCATCTAATCCAGGCTAGAATATTTATTTAACAAATTGTTGATTGGATGAACGAAAAAGGTCAAGTCAAGGATGAACCTTTGGATTACACCGAGTTTCCCAAGAAAATATATATTACTAGACTCGTCCAGGTGGCGGAACCATTTCTAGCATAGCCCATGGATTTTGGCCAAGTCAACATCAATTCCTCGTGAAGATGTAATGTAGCCCATGAGCTTTCTGCCTGTTACACCAAATACACATTTATCTAGATTCAATGTGACTCCATACTCAATTAAGCATGAGAGAATGATATGAAGCACCTATGGGTGATCATAGTGCTTCCTAGCCTTGTCCAATAGGTCATCCACATAGGATTCCACAATCTTATGAATAAGATCATGGAATATTTAGGTCATTTGTCTGTTGGCATGTAGCGCCAGTATTCTTAAGACCAAATGGCATGATGGACATAATAATAAGTTCCCCAAGGAGTTAGAAACTTAGTTTTAGCTTGATCCTCGGTAGATATTTTGATTTGATTGTATCCTGAAAACCCATCCATGAGGGAAAAAAAATAAATTCCAGCCGTTGCATCAACAATAACATCAATGGATGGTAGCAGGAAATCATCCTTGGGACAAGCCTTGTTGATGTCCTGGAAGTCTATGAAAATATGAATATTTCCATTTTTTTGAGAATGGGGACAATGTTAGATACCCATTGTGAATAATCAACTAGCTTTATAAATCTTACTTGGAGAAGCTTTGTTACTTATTCTTTTACCATAAGGGCTACCTTTGGCTTCATAGGTCTTGATTTCTGCTTAATTGGTTTGGTTTCTAGCTTAGTAACAAGATTGTGAATTGTGATGTGTGGTGTAATTTCTTGTCATTTCCTTATAGCTAAATGCGAAGGCTTTTCTGATGTTCCTTAAGGACATGGGTATGAATTTCTACTTCCTTTAGAGTTAAAGAGGACCCTAGTTTTAAGATTTTTGGTTCCTCCTCTATTCTAATGTTTATATCAATTGTTCCTTCATTTATGGAGGCATTACTCTCCTCAAAATCAGGTGGGGCTGGTTGGCAGCAACTCTAAGTCCCCTTCCTCTTCTACCTTCATAAATTTTAAGATCTCTTCTCTAGAGATGACTCAATAATTGGATTCCCAAAATAAGAGGAAGAACACAAGGAATTAAGGAAAAGTCTACCTATTGACAAGTAAGATGTAATTCCACCAAAGTGTTTAAATAAGTATAAAGTTGACTCATCCCCATCGACATAGGGTCTGGAGATTCAAACTGGCCCTCAACTTCCATGTATGTCAACATTTACGCCACTGGCACTTTGTAAATAAAGGATTCAACGCGGAGTGAAACCGTGAAGTTGGTATCCTCTAAATAATTACTTGTGGGATAAAGCATGAGGCAGAAGTCACTACAGAGTTTTCCAAAACATTCTGTTCATGTGGATCTACCTCGATTGATATGAAATCAAACCCCTTACTCAGTTCCAACAAGACAATTTTATAGAGCTGTAACTGTCTAGCCCTAGTCTCATATACCTCAGATACCTAATTTGTGACTAGTTGTGAATCAACCAACACCATAATATTTAGAATTCCCATTCTCTTGGCTATAATGAGACCTAATATAAGAGATTCATACTTAGCCCCATTGTTTGTGCATTCAAAATTCTATTTGAAAGTAAAAGGTAAAACCCTTCCTTTGGGTGAGGTAAGGATTTCACCTACCTCGGTACTGAAGCGACACTTGGCCCCATCAAAGTGTAGAGTCCAGCAATTACTCAGAAAGATAGATGTTGAGTCATTCTTTATAAGTTCTTCTTTTATTTTAGTTACATCTATAATGCAAAACTCATTTGCTGGAAGGGAACTAGGTCCCAAAGCACGTCCCCATACTCATGGAATTGAAGGGAAGATGGATAGGCAAATCCTTTTCTAATAGTTAAACAATATCTGTTGTAGTTCCTATCAAAAATATCTCTACAACAACACTTTCATCCTTGAATGGCCAGAATACCCTTGATCAAACCTATAACCTCTAATTCCATCATGTGGGAACCATCTTTTATTCTAGTAACATGCTGATCGATTTATTTAACTAGTTGGTGGGAAGCTTGAATTCAAAGTGGACCCTTGGCCTTTTCTTCAAGTTGGCCAGATGTATTTTAAAGATCTTTGGATCACCCTGAGCGATAAATACTTTCCCTAAATGTAGGAATCTGACTTCTTGGAATAGGGTGGATGGGATTTCTTTCATGTGGTGTATCCAAAGGCGACCAAGAATCATATTATAGTTGGTTTCCTAATCTATAATATAAAAATCAGTAACCACCATCTTGGGTCCAATAGTGACCGAGTAATACTATGGTCCTCGATCGAGGTCTCCTTGAGACTTTCATAGCCTCTTAATGTGTTTTGTATTGAGGAGAAATTAGTCTCCCCATATCCTAACTTCTGAAGAAAAAATAAGGGGACGATGTTAACTTTTACCCCCATTGTCAATCATCGCATGTTTCACATATTTGTTGTAGATCTAAACTTGCAAAAATAGAGCTGAATCATCTCTACGAGCTATTTCGGCATCTGTAGGCATCTTTCTTACGTCAAATACAAACCATATATCCATTTCGGGTTGCCATGGAGGGAAAATATCAAAGTCTATATGGTTTATCTGCACCTCTAGTGGAGGGGAAATGTTAGCCAAATGGCCAAGACTGAGCACTTCCAAGAGAGCGGCTTGATGAGTGGGATAATTATTCAGTAGATCTAAGAAGGAAATGTGTGAAAAGGTCTTGGTTAGATCACTGATCAGGTCATAAGCCCCTACTGGCTTGATTAGCGTGTCATGAGTATTATTCAAGACAACTGGGTAAATCACGATTGGCTTTGATGAATAGTATTTAGATCTTATTGAAGGTTTAATATGGAGTTTAGTGTCTAACTCAACCAAACCTATGATCTTTGTTTACCGGTGACCATCCAAAGGAGGTGTCACCTGTGTGTTTGATGACGTTAAGGCTTCATGATCACGAGTCCTTATTACAATGCCTTTATTTGAACCATTAGGATCTAGTATTCCATCCTTCAGATGCATAGGTAGAGGATCATTGAAGATTCCCAACGGCGTGTTCTATGGAGACAATGGTCGTTTATAGGTATTTTGATTAGGTGCAGCTGGGTTGGCTAGAAACATGTTAACAAAAAACTATCTTTGGTCTTCTAGAAAAAGTTGCAAAAAACTTATTATAATTGTGGACATGTTCTTGCATCATGCCCACAGACCCCATGGAAACAAAAATACAAGTCAGGATTATAATCCCAAGGCCTTTGGGTTTGTTCCTTATTGTGGTGAAAAACCACATGGTTATTGTTTGGTTGTTGACTGTTATAGTTAACACTTTAGAACCCTTTCACCTGGTTTTGGAATTGGTTGGGGTATTGACTAGGGCTTTGGGTCGGCATTTGTCTTTTTGGCTAAGGTTTTTGTTGTTGTTGGGGATGATTAAAATCCATAACATTTACTGAGGGTGATAAATTATTGCACCTATGATTGTCTGTCATTATTTTTCCCATTGTTTTTGTTATTCGTTGTACCCTGTACCAGTGGGATTAACAACACTAGGATTTTTTGGATGGTTAAATACACTATCGGTCATGAATCCAAAATTCTTGTTAAGGATCTTTGGTCCTTGATTGTTAATTGTATTTTTGGAGTAGCTAGGAGAGTTTTGAGAAGGGGAAACTAACTTCCCATTTGCTCTGTAGGTCTTACAACCACTGTTGATGGCCGCTTGGTCGATCTAAAGAGCACCCTTTAGCACCTCTTCATAGCACTCCTTAGTGGGAACTTTTGAACCTCTTCCTTCATCTCTCTGTTGATGGAGTGGAGGAATAAATCACAAAGTTCCATGTTTGGTCCATGTTTGGAGAACTTGCAGAAGAGTATAGAACATGTCACCACCTTCTAAATGAAGTGAGTTGCAGACTCATTATGTTCTTTTTTGTTATGAAGAAATTCTCTGATTCTTATTCACAGAATCTTTTTCATATCAAAGGCTTTGATAAACTCTGACACTAGTTTCTTAAACAAGTGTATCAAAGCCTCCGGTATCCTATAATACCAATCGAGAGCAATACATTTAAGTTTCTTAGGGAAAATAATTGCAACGACTGTATCCCATGGGAGTAGCTTTCGAATGGCCATTGCACAAGATTTGATGTGGGCATTTTGATCACCCTCCCCCTTGAACTTTGGGAGATCACGAAATGGACTCAAGAGCATGACTGCCTCAAATGGAGAAATCTAGGGGTTCTTTGAGATATTCGGAATAAGTTCCCCATTACATATGTTTCCACCATTAAAGACCCTAATTGGGGAGGTGGGGGTTACATTGGCTATTGAAATGGGACACCATAAATATTTGGCAGGGCGTATGAAATCCCTTGCATTTGTCCATTTGGACTTGGGTAGGTGTATATGTCCCCCTATGGACATTTGGCATACATGTGTATATATGGGGGTTGAATTCCTTGATATGGAGTTGAAGGCGCGAAGCCAGGGAATTTCACATTTCCGGCTGGTATAGCATTTGAGAATGCACTTCCGGCTAGGCGCCTATTTTAGATGGACCATATGTGGCTTGAAGAGGCATACCCAAGGTACCCATCCTAGTTAAGAAGTCTATATGGTTCGGAATATTCATGTATATTGGCAGGTTCTGAGTAGTCAGTATTTTCCCATGGTTATGTAGGTAGGAAGGAGCCCATGTTTTCCCTACCTATGAATTCTGTGTATTTTGGGCAAGCTCTAACTCCTTGACCTTATTAACCAAAGCTGAAATGACATCACTTGTTGACAGGGCGGTGCCCTGCTTACATTCTTTTGGTTGAACCCTTGAAGGTTTTATGAGGAATATGGTGTCCTGCTATGAATTTTTCATGATTTTTCCACCCCTCATTTGTTGCATTGTCAGTTGTTGGTGGGGTAACGTTATTATTTTTAAGTGGAAAAATACCTTGCCCTTACAACTTATCAAAAGATTGGTTCATTTTTTGGAATTTTTTGCTCACTCCTAGCATATCGTGCTAGACACTCCTCATCAAGATGGGGGAGTGGATCAGATTGCACAGTGATGGGCTGTCAAAACAATACCTGAGGAGATGAACTAGCTTATCCATTAAATTTCATGTTATTTTAACTTGATTGTTCAAGGGGGTAAGTATCAGTGATCTGGTCCAATTCTTCAATGCACAAATAGAATAACCAACATTGGTTCCTTGAAGCAGAGGGTTTTGAGTGGATGAGAGATTGTTTTCCCATGTTGAAAGCAAAGGTAATTATTGTGGTATGTTTGAGTGGTGTTGGTACAGGTCAAAACCTGAGATGGGTTGACCGTACTTGTCATATCCTGACATATTCGGGGGGTATAAGAATACCTATAGAATAAAGGATGGACCAAAGCGGAAACGTTTAGAGACTAGCTCTTCACATCGGGTTCACCAATTTGTATGACAAAAAATCAACACGTGACCTTCTGCATAATCAACTTCTCTGAGGGTCGTGCCAATACAACCGAGGGTGAAATTTGAAATGGGAGTGAAAGTGATGATGCGATGACCAAGCTAATTGGGCAACCCTATGTATTCCACACACAATAATGGAATTTGTGAATCTAATTCAAATAATGCTCTCCTAACTTGAAGGGGTGTGATGGTAGAGGTCTGATATAATAGATACTCAGAGACTCCAATCAATGTCTAGCTCAGCTCAAGATTCCTATTGGTGGGTTGTGGAATATGTGGAAAGTAGGTTGCAAGTGCCTCGTATGGGTTTCTAGATAAGGTCATGGAAAATGAGACAAGAGACCTAGCGGAGCTGCAGGGAACTAAGGGTGATTCTATGGTCTCGTCTAGAAAGTCTTCAGCTTGATCGGTTACTATGTTTAATAATGAAAGCTATGTGATAATATCAGGGTGGAAGCAATGAGGATATGAATACCTGCATGTGTAGGCTAGTGCCAATATCTAATTTACTAGTAGGTTTGTTAGGTTGCGCAGGATCTTTTGGTCACAACCAAAGACTTGTTGAGGCTGAGGCCCTATAATGGTCATACATGTAGTCAAATCCTATTCCCAGGAGCAGATCAAAAATTCATAGGCCTTGTTAGCAACTATATTTAAAGTCTCTAATTGTCTTATTTTCTCTATGTATCTAGAGGATGTGTGCATAATATTGTTAAGCACAAACTTGTGTCGATGTTAGTTACTATCTCTAGCCCGTTGGGTTGTGGGAACAGAGGATCACAATCGTAGGTATTTTCCTTACGACGGATCATTGATGGTCATACAAAGATGAATTTGATTCATTTTCAGTGAATAAACTATCTATCAAATGAAATATAAACTATATTTTTGGTGTTTTCTCAATATATAAGAACAAAACAATAAAAGAAGCTAATCTATGGAAATAAATATTTTTTTGCTTTTCTAACTTTTTAGATAATGCATCTAATCTAACAAATAATTTACAGAAAAAAAATAGTTGGCCAGATAAAGCTAGCTATCTATGTAGATGTGTGAATCTAAATATAAGATCAAATCTAATTCAAATAAAATATCTCCAACTCTACCTCAAAAGTGAAGAATAAATCATGACTCTAACAGAGCTATCAATCACCCACTATTTCCTTGGCATTATTCAAGAGAAAAATTCCTATTGACTTGATCTACTTGTAACTATCTGATTAATTGAAATGGATTTTTTCTCTACTCTATTTGATATACAATTTGACAAAACAAAGAAAAGAAATAAACAACTCCAACTTGGACGAGCAAGAGCTTTGAAAAATCTGGAAGTATGAGTATTTATCCCCTCAGTTCTTTCTGTTTCTTTCTTTGAGCATTCATGTGAGTCCAAGGATGGGAATGCAAAGTAACAACAACAAGAGGATGATGCTTGAGCAATGGCAGCTTGGAAGAAATATGGGTGTAATGTAGGTAGAAGAAAGATAGCACAAGAGATCTAAACTTGGCTATGCAATTCCTAGCAATATTATTGCATCACAACAATGCAAGATAAAAAAAATTCTCAAGGCCCCCTTTTTCTTGAATACAAGCATGGAATATATAGGAATGGAGGATAGAAGGTTACTTCATGCACAAGGAATTGAAAAGGCAGTTCCACTCATTAATATCTATTTAAAAATAGAAGGAACTAGGAGAACCAAGCAAACAAATCTATTTTTAGCAAATTTGACTCACGGACGCATTCAGAAGATAAACTAAAGTGAATCGTCACATGTAATATCTCGCGTGAAGATTCTGGAAAAATCAATCAGAAGCTCCACGTTATGCAGGGTGGTATTTTTCAGGACCAGCGCCCTAGTCAGGGTGGTGGTTTGCAAACCACCACTCAAGAAGGGCAGCATTCCTGGCATCTGAAGGCCAAAAAAAAACACATAATGAAAGGGGAAAAGGGAAAAATGTAATGAAAAGATACGTAAGGCTATCTAGGCCACAAATATATACTGCAAATGGGTTTTTGGAGCTCGAACACCTTCCCGAAAGGATTTTGAATGATCACTGGGGGACCTTTATAACTGTTTTCCTGCCAATGTAGCACATGCAATTTTAGGGGCATACAAGTACTCAGATCAATTTTACAATCTTCTTTGGATTTGGAGGGAAGTCGATGGTTGAGTTACGAGAGCTAGGGGTGTATTTCTTCCCCTAGTCTACATTTTGAGTCGCTCTTCCCTATTGTGTCCTTTGATTTCATTCTCTCTGGGGGCCGTCATTTTTTGGTACTATGCAGGTGGTTTCCTATCACGACTAGACAGGGTGGGATTTCCATTAGTCACCATGGCTTCAGATCTGACCTTCTGTGTGGTGGGAAGGTCTTCCCTACTCAACCCACACACTCCTCCCCTATTGCACGCGAGTCTGCTTCTAGAGTATGTGGTGGGTCCCCTACCCAAATGCCTGTTGGATCTAAGGTGCCTATGTTAGGGGTGGATAAGTCCTTCAATGAGACAGTGCGAAGGAGAAGTATTCCCACTCCTCTGGTTCCAGTAGATAATATCCCTTGTATCTCCTTCGAGGAAGAGGTGCTTACATCTCAAACTTTCTTTCAAGACCATGCCTTGATTTGTAGAGTCAGTGGCTTTTGGCCCACCCTTCCAACTCTCAAAAAATGGATTTCAAAGCATTGGATTCCCCTTCTGGAAGGCAGGTTAGACATTTACCCCTTTGCTAAGGGCTTCTTTATTTTTGTGTTTACTTCTATTGCTAATAAAGATACCATAGTTGATAATATTTGAGTATGCCATTCCCACTACCTGATCATGAAACCGTGGTACCCCTCCTTTAATCCAACTATTGAGACACTTTCTTGCAAACCAGTGTGGATTAGATTACCTTACTTGTCGCTGCAATTCTGGGACCAACCCTATCTTGTTGCCATTGGAAATATGTTGGGAAATATCTTGAACATAGATGATCAAACCATGGATTTTATTTATACAACCTATGCTCAAATCATGGTTGAGATTGATACGTCTAAAAACCTACCTCTTAACATTGAACTGAAAGTTCAAAACAGATCCTGGAACCAACCTCTTTTTTATGAAGACTTTCCCTTCAAATGCAGAAAGTGTTTTACGTTGGGGCATATTGTTGCAAATTGTAAGAAGGCTAACAGAAAGAATGAGAGGAAAACTAACTCTTTGTGGTGGAGGAATGTTGATCCTACTCGCCTGTTTTTCCAACCGGATATTGATTCAGAGGATGCTTATATGCAAAAAGACAATCCCGCTCTAGAGATTGTGAAGTGCCTTCCTTTTCCTAATTAGATTGGGCAAGCACTACCCCTTTCTACTACTTCGGATATCATTTACTCTCCAATGGTGACTCAACTTAGTGGTGACAAGGAAAATTTAGAATTCATCATTCTAGTTCAAAAGGAAAATGTAAATCCAAACAATGATGATTTTTGGACTATAGTGGGGAAGAAAAATTAAAAAATAAGTGTAAATTATCCCCCTAAAATGCATTTAAGATCACATGGAACGAATCCTCAAAGATGAGGAGTTTGTTCTTTGTTGGTTTCTCTTAGCTGCTGGTAGAGGCTACTTCATTGGACCTTCATTGTAATATCTTTTCTCCACTTGTACCTATAGTTTTTTTAGTCCCCTCAAAACAAAAATAACTACCTAATATAAGAAAATTCTTTAAAGTATCCAAATCAAAAAGTATATATACATAGGTTGTGTTAGTATAACACATAGTATTAGAATCGGTAATCAAAAAACTACCCAAAGCATTTCCAATGGGTGTCATGATTTTTTGATCCCAAAATTGTAGCAAAATTTGGAGCATTCTAACCAAACATGATTGATTGAGAAGGTTTTCATGAATTTGTTGAAGGAGGGAAACTAGGGTTTCATCAAAAAATGATGGGATTGACAAACCCAGAGGGTATTAGAAATGAAATTTCTATCACATATTGAATTAAAAACAATAATGAAAATTCCCTTAACACATGCTTAAATATAGAACTTACCTTCCAATACTGGAATCTAATGCTATGAGATCCAAAAGAAATGGACCGGTAAGCTTGGCCAAAAACCATTGAGTCTTTAGATCAGACCATGTTCATAGAATTAGGATTCTGACTCAATCACAACTTCTTTAAAGGTCACAGATGGAATAGGGCATGTATAAGCTATGGGTTTCACTGGAATGCTCACTTTACCTACCCCCTACTTCATAATATTAATTAATAGAAAATCTATACATTAATATTACATTTTTCACAACAATACATTAAAACTATAATTCTAAAATACATAATTGAAATTGTCTTTATGAGTCTCATTATCTATGTTATTTTTATATAAATGAGTTCTTATATCAACCTACTCTTGATCCTCTCCATATTTAAGGTTTTAAATATTCCTTATGCTACACTTTATTCTATCCACATTTACTCTTTTAAATATTCTAAATAGTCAATGAAGACGGAATAAAATAGCACAGAAGTCAAAGAAATCGTATGTTTTTAAAATAAGGTGAAATCCTTATAATTATTTTAATGAATGGTGGATTGATATATTATTAAATTAAAACATATGCTGAAAAATAATATGTATGTAGTGGCCTACCATGAAAGGCATATTTTAATGATAGGTTTTTGATGAGGGCTATAAATAATTCAAAGGCATGAGTGTATCTTTCAAACTTAGAAAAAATGATAAATAAAATAAATCAATTACTGCACTCTCCTTCCAAGAAAAATTCTCTAACTTTGCATAGATGTCATATGTATGTGGGAACGCCAAAAGTGAAAAAAATGAGAAGACGTTCTCTTTCAAGGTCAAAACAACCCCCTCCAATATGTCAAATGCATCTCTAGATGGACACGCAAAGAATGCCTCTTTAAATCACTTCCTAAATTTAATTGAAGTAACTCCTTTTTGTACAAGTTTTTCATACCAACCCTGAAACACTTCCAACACGACCTTCAACCATTTTTTTCTAAGTGGTTCTCGATGTTACTTCTGTAAATTTCTCTTCGGAGGCAGCTACTTGAAAACAACAGAATCCCTCTGAAACCACCTCAGTTTAATTACTCATTGTCCCTGAAAAATGATATGTAAAATATCAAACCTCTTCTTTTTCAAACACGGAATAACTTGGCTTAAGTTTTGTTTGGGTAGTAGATAAATTCAGCTAAGTTGATAAGGAAAAATACTCCCCGTTTGAGTGTCGTTTATCAATTTTGGATATCATTTACTCCTTGTTTTTATATGTTTAGTAGAGTAGAATATAGCACTTTGAAACATTACATTTTTTTTAACTCCCTTATGGAGAACCCCTTTTGGAGGATACTTACCCTTAATTGATAAAGAAAAAACAACCAAATTTAGCCAACTGGCTCCATAAACTTACATCCAGTTTGAGGTTCACTTATCAATTTTGTAATCCGTCTTTTTCTCATAATTCACAATATAGTAGAGATTCAATTGGAGGTATTAAAATCCTAGTTATGATGTTATGTGATTATTTTGTAGGCTTATTCCATGACCACTTGAATCAATTTGCGTAGTAGTGCAATATGAGGCGTGGACCCATGTTGACCCTCTAAAGTTTGTTCTAGGGATAAGACTATTATATTGACTGATTACATGTAGATGGACTTAAAATCCATTGTCCAGAGACTGTAAATAGATAGTTAGCAAAATTCCAATGGCCATACTGGCATGATGTGAAATTTCCTTAACATTCCTTGTGACCAAAGAAAAAAAATATGTATTGGAAACCATAATCTACTATGATATATATGTTCATACATGTTTGTTGCACGTAACACTTTTTAGGATAATTTTTCACCGCTTTTCTTGTACAAAAAAGAAATGTTTTCTCTCTATTCTCCCTTTCTCTCTCTTAAATATTAATTGAAATCATGCTTTGAAAATATGGAAATTAGTTATCTTACTTTTCTCTCCTTTAATATTGTTTGTTCATGAGGATAGCATGTTAGAGGGAGGGTGGATCTATGCCAGTGATTTTTGTTGACCCATGCTTACATGGTTTTGCAGGATGTAAGTAAAATGTCGAAATGTCGTGGTTATAATTCATTTTCTATATTATTGTAAAAAATACATGTTATTTGGAAGAAAAAAAGAGAAGATATGTATTGCTATGTTTATAGTAAAGTGTCGTTGTACACTATTTAATTTCAAAACAAATGTCCTTATTATGTAAGAAGTTTTAATAAAATATAATTACTCTTTGATATCGATTTTAAATAATTATGCTAATTTAACTAAATGCTCTTCTTGATTTCATTTGTACCAATGTTTTCAAGCGTACATCATGTTTATAGTAAAGTGTCGTTACACTATTTACTTTTTTTAAAAAATGTCCTTATCATGTAAGAAGTTTTAATAAAATATAATTACTCTTTGACATCAATTTTAAATAATTATGCTAATTTAACTAAATGCTCTTCTTGATTTCATTTGTACCAATGTTGTCAAACGTACATCATGTTTGGTAGAAAGGAGTATTTCTATATGAATTAAAATGAAATTGTTAGCATTTTTTGGTGTTTGGAAAATGAACATGTGGTTATGGGTGTTAACCTAATTTCAAATTATGTATTTTTGATGGGGTAAATGTATATTCTAGTTGGAAATGAATTGATCTTTACAATGTTCTTTGGTTTGAAAATTAATAAATGATCCTCTTGTGTGTGTTGTATTAATTACCTTGGAATTGTAAGAAAGAAACCTAAATAAAATGCCAAACTTACAGTAAATTTTTTTAACATTTACCCTTCTTATGTGACCACCTTCATGACATAGAAAATTGAGATTTTAGGATGAGCATGGTTCATTATACTCAATGACACATCCTAGCTTAAGGGAAACAAGAGTCCAAATTTAGGGTACCATAATAACATGTACACATCGACATTGTTGCAAAACACCCATGTAAGAATGATAATGGTTGAAAATTATCTTGAGTATGTGGGTTTTCTCCTAGGAATTGTATTTGTGTGTGTGGATACTAATCAACTTATAATTTTTTGTTAGATCTTCCTACTAGTGATTTATTGGACCTAGAAAAACCTTATTAGGCTGAGAAAAGACTTAATAGTTATTACCAGTTGTCTCCCAGTTTATACTTGGGTCAATCCTTGCAAGACCATGTCCATAACTTAGGTATGTTTGTGTGTGGAAATGGATGCACTATCTGTACCCTCTCACATTGGGTGTGAGTATGATTGTTATCCCTAGGTATCATAATTCTAATATCCTCTTGAATAAATTATCCTTCATGTGTGTGTTATCCTTGGTGCTCTAGCTAGTAGCCAAATCCTTTTGATTATTTTTGGTGTGTGTTTACCTCCAAATGATCGCATTGAGGATATTCAAATGACTCGAGCAGAACCTACATTGTAAGATACCTATGTATGATTTAATTTCGAGTTTATATAGACACAAAATCATGCACTTGGGTATATTTATAGGTCCTAATCACATACTGCTATTCATATGATTCCTAAGAGAGAAAAATAGTAATTGATATCGATCTTTGGCCTCTTTTCTATATTTATTGTTTCCTATTTGGGATTGTACACCCTATAAGCTAGTACAATCTTCATTAATTTATCTTTATAAGCTCTAGACACCAGCCCCCATCCAGGATGTTAACTCCCAGGTTCCCCCGACCTCTTTCAATCTTACACTCCTCTTTTGGGCCTCTTTTATATTTTGGGCCTCTTGTATTCCTATGGGATGGCCTTTTAGTTGTCAATTCTAAAAATAAATCAACATAATCATATAAATAAAAAGTTATTTGACCATAATAAAGGAAAAAACACTTAGCATCTATTACCACCACTTAAGTTGCATGAAAATGCATTTTAAGAGCATCAAGGCATCCATCTAGCTATCACTAAAGGGACAAAGGACTGCATCTTTAATATACACTTCATATGAGGGGAAGCTCATTTTTCATCCACACATCTATATACATTGCTAAATCTAGTTATTTCTCATTATTAAGTGCATCTTACACAAGATATTCCTATGGTACAATTTCTAAACACACACAAGAAATACATAGAGTTTGAGATGTAATGCAGTGCTCAGTTGTAATTTTCCTCAGTCAGCTAACCACAAAGGCCAGTCTGAATCTCTATTTGTGTATTTTCTTTTTAGCATTTGATGTTTTTTGTGGTTGTATAGAATATCATTAATTTTTTAGGTTACAAGTGAATTTTGTGCACATAATGTGACATACATATGAATAACAACAAAGGTTAGTGAGCACCTTGCAACACAAGAATATCTAGAGTTCAAGCTCTTTCTTAGTCATAAGCACCTACAAGATGTATCGAACACCTAGGCACCCTTGAACCTTTCCAAGAGCCCTCGTCCTAGCTCATTTGAAAATTACAAAATTTCTTAAGTGCGGTTGCAAAAATCTCCTCCTCCTATTTATCAGTTTTCTAGTTCAGAACACTTTGGAATTTATTGCAAAATCAGCTAAGTCTTATATTCCCTCTCTTGCACCTAGGGTTTCAATTTTCATTCGCTTATTACTTGTGTCAAATATGTGCTTTAGCGTTTATTTATCATATCTGACTCTATGATATTAGAGTTTTACAAATAAAAAGTTGACACAAGGATGACTATCCCACGTGGGATGGTGTTTATTTTTAATTGAACTACCTCCTTCCCAAATAGTGTCTCCTTCCCATGACATTCCTCTCTCATAGGATCAAGTTCAATCAGTTGGTTAGAAAATTCATCTCTATAGCTTAAGACTTTGATGATATGGGAGTCATCATCAAATACTTTCCAATTTTGAAGGTTATTATGGATTGAGCGTCTAATGAGCATCTCAAATTCAAACATTTAGTATGGTGATTTACTTTGGTTATCAAACTAAGAATCTAGGACTGTTGACCTATCATTTGTTGTATTATGACTCCTTTCATGGTACTGAATATTAAAGGAATTAAAATACTTAATCAAATCCCAAACTGCATTCTTGTACTGTTTCAACCTCTTACTTTTGGTTACATAAAATCTTCTAAACTATTTCACAATTAACTCATAGTCACCTCTAATAATTAGGTCCTTTATTCCATGCCTCTGGGAAATACTTAGGCCAATTAAGAGTACCTCACATTGAACAATATTGTTTTTGCACTCAAAACACAACTAGAAATAAAAGTTGAAGGATCCTTGGCCAGGGGAGGCCAACAAAATTCTTGCTACATTCCCTAAACTAGAGCATGCTCCATCAAAAACATGGTATAATAAACATAGGGGTTAACCATATTAGTTTTGAAATCAAGGAATTTATCTTCAAAATAAGCACTACCAATAAAATTATTCAAATCCACATCAGTATAAAACACCTCATATGATGCAGTCATAGGGTCCTCAATCAGGTGCAACAATTTTCCCTCCATGTGTAATTTTAATAGTATTATCAAATAGTGGTTTCACAACCATTGGCAAGGCCATGGTGTCAAACTTAAGGGCTTCCAAAATCTTTCAAGGAGAATTTTTTTATTTTGTTTTAATAACTGTGAACATTAAAAGGCCATTGCGAACCACGGTCCTAGGTTTATTCGGAACTCTTTGGTTATTTTTTCACCATGGACGTATGATTTTCAAGTCTCTTAGAATGCCAAACTTAAATTCTGGTCTGGGTTGATTTCTCTGGTCTCCCTCTACTCCTTTAGAGATTTGTGGAAGAGATGATCAAACCCATTAGCCATGATGTTTTCCATGAGCCAAAAATGTTTTATGCCACTTGTCTACAACATTGGGTTTGTGTTGAAGTGGAATTAGCCAAGGACCTTACAGACACTATTGATATTCAGGTGGGTGGCACCCATTTTTCTTAATGCGTCTTTATATTAACTTACCCAATACCTATTTTATCTTTTAGTCTATTAATCACATGATTTGTGAATGCCCTTTAATTGATTTCTTGGCCCCATTTTCCCAAGAGAATAAAAATGCCAATCCCAAACCAGCCCCTTTTGTTGAAGAGGGTTAGATAGAGGTCAAAATTAAGAAAAACCCCAAACCCCAGCCTCACATCTAGAATCATGTTGGGGGGTTTTCCTCGGATCCAAACCCTTTGGATAACAAATAGCCTATGGTTTCTCATCCCGTGCATCATTCATCACTCTCGAAATCCTCAATTCGTTTGAATCCGGTGAGATAACAACCTCATGCTGAGGTGATTATTTCCTCTGCAAGAAATAATTATGTGCACACGCGTTCTTGCAGCCCCTCTCCTTCTGAGGATGATGAGTATCATCTGCCACAATGCCACCCTTTCAAGAGGAATGACTATGTACCTTTCTCCATAATCATTTTTTCTTCCATCTTAAAAAATCAAGTTGTCATGTTAGGGGGCCTCGAGGACAGGAAATTCATGAATATTGATGGTTCTCAATGATTTTTTTCTCTTGGAATGTACATGGCCTTAGTTAACTGACACATAGATACATGGTTTGGGAAAATTGTTAAAATTTTGGTCACATGCAATTTTTTGTGTCTTTAGGAGGTTAAGCCTACTAGATTTCTTCTCAAGTCAACAACGCGTACTATCTAACTGGGTGTCATTTGTCATCATTCCAATCATGAGCCTAGGAAAGGGGGTGTTCTTACTCTGCTTTCTCCTTCCTTGCAAAAATTTATTATTTCTTGGGGCTCTAACCCATCTCATTGAGTTGTGTGGTCCCTTTTTTATTTACATTATCAGATTGTTGGTATTGTTAATATTTATTCTTCTAATGATGTTGTTGAATGGGATCTTATTTGGTGGTGGCTGGATGATAAACTACCTAATGCTCACTGGATCCTGTGTGGTGATTTTAACATTCTGGAGTCTATGGAGGATAAAGTAGGTCACCTTCCTATGCGATGGTGTGTTGGAGAGTATGAAGCATGGTTCTGCATGCACAATAAGCTTGGAATTTTAGACCCTAATCCCCACTTTACAATTACCTCTGATGCAACTTGGTTTACATAGACCAACTTCAGACATGGTCAAGATAGGGTTGTGAAACTGATTGATCGATATTTCCTCCCAGAGAAACAATTGTTTTCTTTCACCACGAATTTTGGCCAGCCAGTTTTTGTATAGGAAGGAGCTTTAATTTCTAATCATTCTCCCATTTTTTAAAAAATCGAATGGCTCTAAGCGCTTTTCAGGCCTTGAAATTCACCATATATCTTAACACAACCCATCTTCATCATCCAAGAAATGTGGCACAGATCCTACTTATCTGGAACTTGGTCGAACACCACTTCGGTGTGCATGGGTGGATGTATTGATTTTAGGATGCCATTTTCAGAACCATAGCCTTCCTTCGCAATTATGGACAATAGGCTGCTTCATTCCAATGATGAAATCATAAATCTTCTACTCGAGAGTATGCCAGATTCTTTAGGGATCTTCAACGCTTGTCATTTAACATTAAACTTCAAACTGAGATGGCGCTCTCGCATTAAAAACTCAAGATGAAGGAGGTCTACTAAGCTCATGGGGATAAAATAAGAGCTCGTCTCCATTGGCTCAAAATTGGTGACGGAGTGAAAAAATATTTTTTTCCCCTCCTTTGGCCTCTTCATGCCTCCAATTCAATTTGGGCTATTCAAGATGTTGTAGGTCGTCTTATTGACTTTTTGAATGTCCTGCAAGATTTTACACCACTACCATGGTGTTTTTTCTACTCAACCCTACACTCTAGAAATAAATAAAACCTTTTTGTAGTGCCTCGAGGTTGTTCCAAACAAAGTTTCTGAAGCCCAAAGTTTTTTTTATGATCATGTTCTTTCTTTTGATGATCTTAAGGAATCAATCATGTAAATGAAGGTATGAAAATCTCCTGGCATTGATGGATTCCCATGTGATTTTTTCTAGGTATTATGTGATACTATTGTCCCTGACCTCCATCGTGTTTATTTTGAAGCAATGGAGACCAATTTCCTTGGTTCTCTAATAAATCGGGGAAATATTAAATTCATTCCTAATTCTAGGGATCCTAATCTCATTACCAGTTGGAGACTGATTACGCTTTTGAATGTGTCATACAATATCATCACTAAATCCCTGGCTCTAAGGATTTGTAACCTCTTTCCTTTTATAGTTCCTAGTGAAAAAACTATATTTATTAATATTAGATTCATCTTGGATAATATTATATTTGTTTGGGTAGGCATGGAGTGGGCCAAAACCTCCAATGAAAAGGTCCTCTTCATCAAGAATGATTTCAAAAAATATTATAACAGAATTGAATGGCCTTTTATCACAACCATGTTTCAAAATCTCGAGTTTGGTCCCAGATTCATCCGATCTATTAATATGCTTTTCCAAGATGTTACTTTTAGGCTTACCGTTAATGAAGTGCAGTCTGATATGTTTGAGCTTCACAAGTCTATTAGGAAAGGTTTCCCCCTAGCACCGGCTCTCTATGTGCTTTTTGTTGAGGGTTTTAGCTATATTCTATCCAAATCTTCTTCTTAGGGGTTACTTAAAGGTATCTCTCTCCCCAATTCTGAACAACTCATTAATGGGCATTTTATTGATGATTATTCTTTAAATTTGGAAGAGAAAGAAGAAAATGTCACTAATTCCTTTTATTGTCTAGACATTTTTTGTTTAGCTTCAGGGTCTTCCATTCAATGGAAGAAGACTCAATATTACAGACATTTTTTGGATCCCAGACCTCTATGGTTGGAAGGATTTTCTTAGCAATGGATTCAACTTGGGGTATAATTTAAATTCCTCGGCATCACCTTTTATTTTCATGTTAATCATGTTACTATATGGTCATATATTGTTCAGCGGGTTGAGCAAAAAATTGCCTATTGGATTACCAAACCCCTCTCTCTTTCTGGTAAATTTCATATTTGTTCAAAGTTGTTAGCTATTATGCATGTTTATTATTCCTTCTCTTGGTCTCCCTCTAAGGCTTATTATGCCAAAATGGAAAAACTAATTAGAGATTTTATTTGGGAAAACACCAATGAGAATAAATATTTTCACAGAGTGGCTTGGGATATATGTTTCTCTCCTAAATATGTTGGGGGTCTAGGGATACTTGACATTCGGCTCAAAGGTATTGCCCTTAGTTTCAAGTGGATCATTCGAGGCTTAGAAGGGTTTAATAATTGGAAAATCCTACTTCACAATTGTATCTGTCAAGGCACTCCCTTTGGAAAACAAGCCTAGAAAATTTTGGGGTTTCAAATATTACTGCTATCTCTGGTGCCTGTTAAAATTGGGGAAACTTTTAATATGCATAGTATTTGGAAGGCATGGGAAGCGGTAAAACCCCACGTAATATGGGTCAGGGATGGATTCACAACAGGTATTTCTATCAACTTTCATTCCTTATGGTGCTCTTCTATTCTTAATTTTAATAATTTTCCCTTTTTCATGGTGCCATGGATTAAAAGTCTTCAATTTTTTAAGCATGGTATCAAGTTGATAGGTGATTTGTTTTACAAAGCCTCCCCTTCTTGGAAACCCTGGGTGCTTATTAAAGCTCAATTCAATCTCAACAATGGTGATAAATATTTTATTCAAGAAAATAATAAATCCATACCCGTTGAATTGCTACACAAGGTGGGAGTATCTCCTCCTACTCATTGGTGGTGCAACTTGCACGTCGCACAACTGACATTGGCCTATAGTTACTCCCTTTTAATTTGGTACAAACCGCGACTATGTTATCAAATTTTGGCTCTTGCTCACATCCCTTATAAGAATTTGAATAACTATTGGAAGATTAAATCCCCCCACAGGGTCTGGAAACATGTACAAGTTCAATCTTATTTGTAAGGCTCATATTGAACCCAAATTTAACACTTGAAAATACTATGAAACTCAGATAGGTAGTCTTATAATGCTCAATGTCATAATAATACAAATTAAAAAATTTAACACGTCAAAAAACTATGATAGGTATGTAGGTGATACTGCATCACATCAATGTTCCATACCATGTAATTTTTATTATAAAAAAGGAAATATTATCGAGCATAATGATCATGTAGTGTACTTGAAAACTATTATGTACAAAGTTGAAAACAAAATAATCTTTCATACCATTAGCATCTTTATTTCCAAAGGAAATGGGTAATGAATCAGCTCCTATGTCATTACATTCATATGCTAGTATGCTCTCTATGCTTAGTGAATTGAAAAAGGTGGAATGAGTTCATTTTCTTATGTAATTATCTTATCTGATTAAAATAATATTAGTTAATTGATTAAATTGCAAATAGATGATTCCCATTGGTTATTGTACTTTCCCTTTAATAAACAATCATTAGTTATTCTCTTTAGTTTCTACATTGTAGATAGTTTAAGTTAAGAATTAGGGATTTGATTCTATTCTTTGGTGGAATTATATGGAAATTCACATGAAGGAATATATATAAATAATAATAATAATAATAATTTTAAAAAATCAGGGTGTTTTTATAGTATTCTATCAATGGGTTCTTACATTGTATTGTTTAAATTGAATAGGCAATAAAATTTTCTACATCCATTGTTATCATGTAAACTCTAGTTTAATCCTTAGAATTTTTGGTTGTTGGGATTTTACAATCTCCAATGTTGTGTGAGGACAATAATGCTTTGTGAAATGGTATGGAACATTGATGTGATGCATTATCACCTACATACCTATCAAAATTTGTTTGTGTTAAATTTTTTCTTACCTTGTGGATATCAGATGTCATCTAGTATGGGGTCAAGAGGGATGAGATGAATCGGTAGATATGAGTTAATGTATAGTGAACATTGGAAAGTGGGAATAAAAGGATAAGGGAAGTATTTTAGTCTTTTCCATGACTCAATACGAGTGGATATGGTTCCTTTTTGGGGTTACCAAAGATTGACCCAATGTTTAGGGTTACCAGGCATACCTCATATATGAGTTAAGATACATCAGGGGTAGCCCTTTGTAATCTAAGTATTATGTCCATAAGCAATTAATACTCAGTATTAATAAGAATGTAATTATTATTTTCAAGTTCACCAACCTATATTACGTTATGATTGGTTAGGTCATATGATATAGGGATTTGTTTATATTGAACACTCTCTATCTTGGTATCAATTTTCATATCTACTATCCTCGTGAAGGGTAGGGCCACTCTCGAGATATGAGAGTTGTGTGGGGTAACCAAACTGGCTCTGTGGTTGGAGGAAAAGAACTATGATGATGCTCTCCCTCTCCCACGTCATTACTGTGACCTTGACATGATCTCCAGTGTTATCTCGATGGTATTCACATTGAGAATCATCCTTATGTTGTTCTATATCAGGGTCTCTCAACAAAATAAGGTATTTCTTATTTGTAATCTATATTTGAAAAGAAAAATGAAAAATGAAAATAAAATTGTGTTGAGCATAATGATCATGTAGTGTACTTGAAAACTAATATGTACAAAGTTGAAAACACAATATCTTTCATACCATTGGTATCTTTATTTCCAAAGGAAATGGGTAATGAATTATCTCCTATGTCATTATGTTCATATGTTAGTATGCTCTCTATGCTTAGTGAATTTAACAAGGTGGAATGCATTCGTTTTCTTATGTAATTATCTTATCTGATTACAATAATATTTGTCAATTGATTAAATTATAAATAGATAATGTCATTTGATTATTTTACTTTCCCTTCAATCAACTAGTATTAGTTTTTCCCTTTGGTTTCTACATCGTACATAGTTT